>JANAVB010033219.1:16800474-17032466 GCA_029216955.1 Iris pallida | reverse complement strand
ATACTAATTGGGGGGCATACTACTGGATATTTTATAAACAAATTTTAATATTTCAATATTTTCAAAACTAATCTAATTAGATAGTTAAATAAAAAATGATGGTAAACATAGAAAGATAACTACGATATGATTTCAAAATTAAGAAACTAAATTGTGAGGGTTTTACATCCTACCCAACTTATGACATTTCGTCCTCGAAATTAAAATAATCATAATATCGAATACAAGATTTTGTACGGAGGAGAGTTGGTACGTCAAATCGTAGCTCATTTTTGAAAGGATGAGGGGTGGTTGCATAGGAATCTCAATTGACTCTGTCACGACCCACACCGCTTTTTGGATCGAGAGCGTGAGCAAGCCAGTTACGTATCAAGCGGACTCCAGCCCAACTCGAATACGTAAACGCTGTCAAGGCTATGGTATACTGCCAAATCATGGCAATGCAATCTATATCTCAAATCCACAAGAGTATATAAGCATGAATGAACAACTAGGGGTTGGTCTTGCAGCCTACTAGCATAATATCCGATATAAGACTCCAAAGAATATAACAAGAGTCTACAAAACTGAATCAATAATAGGATATCTCATGATAATGAAAGGAAAGTACGAGTGGATGAGCTGGATAAAAAAATGGTATCAATACCTAAATCTCGTAAGCAATTCGTGATCATCTGAAACCCACAAGTGTCTAATCATCCGCCATCCAGACTGCTAACTAACTCCACGCAATAACTAACCTGAAGAGATCATCAAGTCCTCAGGAGACATAGCAGATACATAAAAACATGCCTATCTAGCAGTTTAATCTTGCATAAGAAATAAAAGGATAAACCGAAAACTAGACATGTGACTGACATATGGTACTGACATGTAACTATGAACAACGGATACGGGATCAACTATGCATAAATGAACTGCTTGGAAGAACAAGTAAATAAGAGATCAATGGAATACCAAACCTCGTCCGAGGGGGACTCGCAGGTTTGAACTAATCACTAACCCTCGCCCCGAGTGTGGACTCGCAGGTTAGTTCAAGACAAGGCACCCTCGCCCCGAATGTGGCTCACAGGTGCAAACGAATCACTAACCCTCGCTTCAAGCATGGACTCGCAGGTTAGTTCAAGACTATCACCCTTGCCCCGAATGTGGACTCGCAGGTGCAATCAATCAAGACAATACCCTCGTCCCGGTGTAGACTCACGGGTTAAGAAGACAAATCAGGAATAGCAGTTTAGTTACACATACTTGTTCCAAGACACGACTCAGTCGAGGTACAGGTGAGACAAGGTACAACTCATATCAAGACACGGGTAAGGACAACTCTGGCATAAACTATAAAGTGAACAAGTCTGGTGTAACTACACTATCTAATCATGAAGCTAATATACAAGTAAGACGATAATCTAGTAAAATATGGAACGTAGAACACATATAGATAAACTCACATCAACTAAAATAAGATGATAACATATGAAAACAGAAAAAACTATAAGCATGAAAATAAACTGTAGAGAGAGGCAAGGTATTGCCTGGTGGTAGCACGATGGACTATCAATTACCGTCAACTGGTAAGCCATAAAGTCCAATCTCATATCTGTCTCCGAAAGCTGAAATAGATGTTACCAACATGTTCAGATTAGTTAAATTAGCTAGAATTGTCTGTCCTTAAGTCCAATTCGGATACAGGGGCAAAACGGTCATTTAGGGCCAAAACGGTATCTGCCGTTGGACCCGCTTTGCACCGAAAAGTGTGCCAGAGTCAACAGTCTCTAAAGTCGTCAAACTATAGTCTACGAATTTACTTTGATGATACGAATCCAACCGTATGTCGAAAGTTGGATTCCAGCGGGCCGTACACCAAAATCGCCCGTTGAATCGGATCGTGGGGCCCGCAAAACGTCGATCCGATCAACTGTCTCTGAATCGAACCAAACTTGGCATACAGGACCAAAAAAAATAATACGGTCCTATTGGCGTAAGTTTTGTCTCGATCTGACGAACGTGCACAAAGTAATTGGAAATTTGCAAAGGAGCCGATACGGTAAATTTCGACGGATACGCATCAAATTCGTCGCGCACACGCAACCAATTTGAATTTCGTCAAAGCCCACACGTCCCACGAAGCCGATACGCACCTTTCGATGCTTTGGTCATGACCACGTCGCCCGGATTGGCGGAACGCACGTCGTATCGAAGGTTTTTTCTACTTTTTATTGTTTTAAAAAACAGGGTTTTGGTCAATTTGGGTTGCCGATTTCTCGACGCTTAGTCGATCAAATCGACTTCTACAAGACTTGTTGTAAAGCCTATAGGTTGGCTACAACTTTCTTGATTGGTTTTTGAAAATCTTAGTGGTTTGTTCACAAACTCTCTCCCAGTGAGTGTTTGGATGATCCTTACTATTCTGAAACATTGGTTTTGGTCGAATTTGCCTCAATTTTTTGAGAGATTCATTGGCCATTATAAATTTATTTATTAGGGATCCGAGTGGGTATATAGGCTTCTAGTAGAAATTTACAGAATCGATTTTCATGGAGTGTTCACGAAGAAACGGGGCTTCGAAGGTGGGTACCTGGCTGTGTTGCTGTTCTTCCATGTCCAGCCCCTCGCACAGCGCGACCTGGCAGGCCGCCGACGGTGCACAGGCGATGTTGCGGTGGCGCACGGTGGCTGGGGTTGCGCCTGAACGTCAGGGTGAGGCGACGATGTCTGGGGTTAGCCGAGGGGCTAGGGTTTCAGGGAATCCCCTCTCCTTTCGTTCGATCCTTTTATATATGCTGGTAGTAATGGTTCGGAGGGAGGGGGGTCGGGCTTCACATGCTGTTTGGGCTTTATTGTTTTATATTTCCTTTTCTTTTCCTTTTGTGTATGTATGTATAAACATCATATATATATATACCTTCATAGTTTACATATGTGTATACATATGGAATGGCTTATTTACACATAATAAATAAATAAAAAATAGTCTAAGATATCATAAATGGTTATTATAAATTCTATTTTACTATAATTTAAATATACACTATTTACATGGGTAAATTATATATACACATATACTACCTCTTCATAAATAAATATGCCTATTACGTATTTATATATTATGCATACATTTACTTACGCACAAGTACATGTATAACCTAACAAACCCCAAAGGAATCTATAAAGATATATATAAAAGCGATTATCAACTTAATGGCAATAACATATATATATATATATATATATATATATATATATATATATATATATATATATATATATATACCGTCGGAGCCTCGCGGCATCCCCGCTGGTTCGCCGTCGCGCCGAGGGGGGCCTGTGGCGCCTCGCGCTGTGCGCCTTCTCCCTCGGGCAGGTCGCCCGTCCTGCGTGGGTCTCTCGGGATGCGAGCCTACCGCTCGGGCCTCGCGCTGGCCGCGCTTCGCCGCGGTGGGACGCGCTCGTCCCTGGCCTTCGTCGTGGCTCCCGCCGTGGCGCCGCCCCCGAGTCGTCGGCCCCGGAGTCGTTCCCTCCGCCCCCCTCGGTGGCAGCGCGAGTGGGTTCCCGAGCCCCCTCGGGACACGCCCTATCCCCCTCGGGTCCCACGCCCGGATCAGTCCCCTCGGTCCCCCGCGTGGAACGGCCACGTTCCCCCCCACGTGCCTCTGTCCCCCTCGGGCTTCGAGCCCAGAACCCCGCCCGTGATTTTTTTAGTTTTCGAATTTTTTCGAATATTCGTTTTTCGAATTTCAAAATTTTTCGAATCCCCTCTGCTTTGCTTTTCCGGGTAGCGAATTTTCGTACCCTTCTGTTCTGGGCCTTTTGTTTGTTTGGCCCAGGCACAGTCTGTATTGCTCATTATGAGCCTCCTTTTTATTCAATAAATAGTCTTCTTCTGAAATATATATATATATATATATATATATATATATATATATATATATATATATATAACTATTTACTAGACCATTAAAAAAATACTGAGTGTACAATATACATCTACATGGTCGCCTTTGGTCACACTATATGTCTACATAGGCTTGGGCTTGGTTTGGGTCTAGTCCAGACTAGTTGGTGTAACCGAATTTCCTTAAAGTCAAAATATTAATAAATAACTAATTAAATTATTTATAGGGATTAACTCGCAACTTGACCTGGTTTTCTTAGTTAGAACACACCTATGGCTCAGTATTCCCTTACCATGGCTGAACACTAGTCAAAGTACGCCACTGCACTATCTGTGCCATGATTCCTAGTCGTCTTGTACTTCAAAACTCAACGATAGTTAAAGTCATCTACCATAATAATTAACTAAATAATTATTTATAAAAATTCTAAAAATCACCATTTAAATCAAATAAATAATATAAAAATTAAAAAAAATTCGGGAAGAGGAGTTACACCTCATATCCTACAAGATGGGGTATGCTTCCTTCCAGACTCTACCCAACTTATAGAAGTTGGCCACCCGTAAAGATCGTCGTCATTACAAGACTTTGAGGAGGACAATTTCTAGGGAGGGGTACGAGAATAATGGACACTTCTGACCGCAGTCTTGGATTCTAAGTGAGCCTCGATAACACCATGACGTTCTTGGTCAATAACAACTATATGAAAGTTACTACAATCAAACATTGTCACTCTAGGGGTCATGCTTCTGACAAGCTGGTAGCGACCTCTTGTTTGAATATACTAAGGTGTGTCGGTTCAGAAGGATTCGTTCTACGTCTAACATGGGAAACTAAGAAGTGAGCTTGAAAACTTAGGGAAGAAGAATTTATGGCCAAGTGATGAGAATCGATGATAATTAAAGAACCCAGGCTATATAATATGTTTAGGCAAGTGTTTTGAAAACTCAAAGTCATAACGACTAATATGTGTGGGCTGATGTTTGGTGTTGTGTAGGAGGCATGCGCTTGCTTGTTGGAAGGCATACGTCATAGGTGTGCTACATCTTACATAGATCTTGAGTATTCAGTTTAGTTAAGGAAATGGGTCGATATTTGCATGGGTGAAATCGAATAGATCGAATTTGGGTCTCTACGGTTTGTTTTGAGGAAACAATATGTCATACACGTGGTGTAATTTAAATGGAGCACTGGAAAGTTCATTTGTATGGGATATGTATGTCATGTGAGTAGCATGACTAGTCTAGTTCGTGAGTGTGAACTTTGTCGAAAGAAAAAGGCTAGTGTTGTGCTTCAATTATCAAAATCACGGTCGAGGATATCAAATGATACGAATATGGGTCGACGTTATGAACCATTGAATTATTAGTCTAATTGAAACCAATCATTTCCAACAACTTGCTAATTCCAAAATCTTATGTTTCTTAGAGAGGCTTGCAATCTATTTGCCTCAAAAATTTTGCTCTTGATTTAAACAAAAACGATTCTATGATTGACTTGAAGAATTTAGGTTGCAATCTGTTACCGTAGTTATCTAAACGCACGAGCAAAGGGATATAAAATGCAAAATAAAATATTGTTTCATAAATTCCAAACAGACGGAAGAACGGTCACGATTGTAATCCCATTCTGAGAGGTAGGGTATAATAAGTTCAATGTTCTACCCAACTTATAGAAGTTGGTTAATCGGGGAAAGCACAGTAATAGGGCTTCTAAGAAGGTCAAATTTCAAGGAGATATATGGTATATGAGGTATTTCCAATCATAGTCACGGACTCTATAGGAAGTCTAGGTATTATCTATTTAATATAGCCCATATATTAACTATGTTTGGTCAAGACAGTATGAGAGGTCTTGGTCAAGTATATATGAAAGCAAGTTGGTACCGAGAGATGCATAACATAGGCTACGAAGAGATGCAGTTACAAAATCTATGGAAGGAGAATTAGTGAGCCAAGAGGTGGGGCCTACATAATAGGGGTGAGGGCCTATTTCATCAAGTTTGGTTTTTTAGTCCCAATATGGCGATGGGCTATGATGGGTTTAACTGAGTCTAAATAGGTTCCCTAATTGGACTTCAATCTTTGATTGCATGAACTTTAGATTTTAATCTATAGTGGCTGGACAAAATTTCATAGAATTTTAAACCATCCCTATTAGGTTAGGGTAATGTAGAATATGTTCAAATTCAAGTGGTTGGACAAATTTCTCGTCGGGTTGGTAGAATAGGTTCTGTAAGTCATGAGATGCGCCTTTCGTGACTTTTGTGTTTAAGGGCTAATGAGGTTAGGAATGTTTG
Organism: Iris pallida; assembly: GCA_029216955.1. Taxonomy (NCBI): domain Eukaryota; kingdom Viridiplantae; phylum Streptophyta; class Magnoliopsida; order Asparagales; family Iridaceae; genus Iris; species Iris pallida. Next base: position 17,026,274 of record JANAVB010033219.1, on the reverse strand, counting down.
AGTCAAGGTTGGATCTCTCACTAGTGGCATGTGTGTAGAGGGCTTCGAGTAGATCACAACCATATATTGGGCCAAAAGATTTGAGTCAAGGTTGGATCTCTAACTGCAGTCGGAAAGTACATCGGTGTTATTGTAAGGGTTATCGCTAGTCCCTTTGACCTGAAAGTCGTATCATAATAATAGAGTGCTAGGAGATGTGTTTGAGTGGGACATGATATGTCTACTTGAAGGTGGACTCGTTTAAGTTTTTCATATGAATTTTTTTGGAAGGTAACAGCTAGTATTACACTCCAAATATCAAAGTCACGGTAAGGGACACCAAAAGATCAAAAAAGAAAGTGGGAGTTCATGAGTCACTAATTTATCATCCTAGTGAGAACCAATTTACCTCAATCAATTGGTGATCCCCTAATTCCTAAAAGTAAGAATGACTTACAATCTATTCACTCTAGAGACTAGGACATCGTTTTAGGAATAATGAGGTTAGGAATGTTTGAGTCGCGACATCGTACCTTGACCTTTGGTAATAATAAGTCACGATGTGATCGATAACATGATAGGGTAGTTGTGAATCAGTTTCGAGGATCGTACCCCAAGTCCTAATAAATGGAAATGATCGCGTACAGTAGTACCTGAGTCGATAAGATGGAATGACCCGCTTGTCTATGGTATACGAGAGTCTATCGGTAGGATAACGAACTCTAAAGCACGTCATGGAAGAGATCTCTAACTACTAAGTCGTAAATTTCTATTTGTGTCAAACCTGCCAGATTATAGTCACAAGGGTTCTAGAGGTATTGAATGTAGTGCTCATGCACCACTTGTTGATTACTAATACAACATAATGACGGGGAGTCATGCTACAGATTTAGGCTAAGCTGGTGAATGTGTTGTTCTAATACTAGGTCACTTCTTTGATAATAGAATTTTGTACCTAGAGTAACATCTGCTGAATCTCTAATCTTGAAATGGATGTCTACCACAGTCCTTGCAATGCTTGTCCTTATTTTGGTCTATTCTTCTCTGTCTAAATTGTGGGGGCCTAGTCAAGTAAGGTTTGAGTTAAGGCATACGGGTTGCTAGTTAAGCCAAGAATTAAGATGAATATTTGGACACTCACAATAATTGATTCATAGAGATTAGATAGTCTCTTAGGTTTGTGGTTTACCCAAGGGTAAGATCTTACTCATTTTTCAAGCTCAAATGACTAGAAGGTCACGATATTAGTATTAGGGTCGAGGGAAGGACGAGAAACTTTAGGCAAGGTTATAGTTATATGGCTTGGCCGATGGTTGCTATACTTGTGCATATAACTACCATGGCCATGGGGATACTCTGTATCTATCTATCAAATACGAGCGTTCGTCTTTCCAATCAGTGAAAGACAAAAGCAATAAAGAGTTCAAGAAAGATATTATTGAATACAATTACGTGATTCAAAGGCGAATGTGTAATTCAAGAGTAATTGTCAATGCAGTCGCGAATGAGATCCTAAATACCTCTATATCTCAATCCACGTGGAATAATCATATGAAGAGCGAATCAAGTGTACTATGGCTGATCAGACCATAATACATTGATTCTAATTAGACAATATGCTTGTGGGCGTCCCCAGTATACATATGTCCTGAACAAGCTCGATAAAGAATAAGTTTGCAAAACTAGGCTATAAATAGCGTCGTCATTCATGGTAGTTTAAAGTATAAGTAAGGAAGAATACGTTGAAAGCAGCAATAAATAGTTCGAATTTCACAAGGATCTAAGTCTTATCCGGTGTGCTTGCGTATACTGTCGTCCTACTGGTTCTTGTATCAGGCCTTGGTTGACCAAAGGGTATGGGCTACAAAATCTCTATATTTTAGGTAAGTATCTCTCCTACACTAGCGTATATTCATTATCACTCTGTTACACTTTAATACTATGTTACAAGGATACGGGTGGTAAGTTGTACTCATACTACTCAACTTATAAAGTCAACTAATAGAGTAATTGAGGAATATAACACGTATACTCGTATGAGTTATCTTCTAACCTCCCTATTCAGCACGAAAGAAGATAAGATTTACAGTGAAAGGAATCAAGCAGAAGGAAGTCAAGGTAATCGGACGAGAGTTCGAGATTTGGAATCAAAGGAGGAAGTCAAGCTTGTAGATGAGATTTCTATATCCTAATCTTATATGCAGGCTCACATCGGTACAGTAACATAACCGAAGTGACAAACTCGACCTGCATGGGCCACCACAAAAACATGTAACGCCCCAGTCCAAAAATACTTAGGACTAAGTACGTAAACATGCCAGCTGTATACATACGAAGTATACTCCAATGTATGGAACCCCGTATGTATATATAAGCTGTAAGATGCAGTAAAACCATAATAACTAAATCTTATCCACAACAATAAAGAATAATATTATAATTAACTCAAAAATTTGTTATTTATACATATAGTTGGGCGGAGACAAATCCACTACCAACCAATTTAAATGAAAGAAGATATACAAGGAAATGATCGAAAAAATGGCAAGACGAACCAAGAGCAATCATCCTCGAAGAAATTAAGAAGATTACGGCCTTGGCTAGAACACCTGCGAAAAGTCACAAAGCACCCACCTAGAGAGATAACCAGGTCCTCAGAGGGATGTAACAAGATACATAAAAAAAATGCCATATAACCTGTGATATATAATAGAGAGTAAAAGGGGATGCATGCAATAGGGTGCCTACCAATTCTACAGTAAAAATACAGTTAAGAACAAACCTTCAACGTATGGGCACTCTGGCTCAGGTGTAGGAACTCAGGTATGGTCCCATCAGGATACCAGGGACCTCAAAGCATAACATTCCTCGAATGTCAGAGGCCAGCAGGAAATCAGGTATCAGGATCCAGGACCGTATCTCCAGTGGAGATAACCGATAATAATAGAAAAGTGCATACGTGGCCCATACGTTAAGGAACTGTTCTCCCTAACCAATGCCTAGTAGGGTCACATCCATGACTCATAGAAACCTCTAGTAACTGCCAAGTCTATGTTACGCCCCGCTCCCGTAGGAGCGATCGTCCTCGTTAAGGCGTGATGCCACACGAGCCTAGATTTGCGCTCGTGCAAGGCGAGTTCCATAACGGCCGATTTCAGCGGCTGCGACGGGGTCGTCGCACAGAAGTTCCAAGCAGAGACATTGAATAATAGCAGCAAAAATTTAAAGCAACACACAAGTTATTCAAAAGAAGCTCTTTATTGATATTGAAACAAGTATTACAATGGGGCGCAAGGCCAAGATTACAATCACTCAAGCTCACTCTTCTCACATTATAAGTCACTCAGCTCTCTCTCATCTCTTAATACATGTCTTGAACCAGCGGATGCTTCGGAAGACGACGTCCATATATTATGTCCCGTATAAGTCTTGACTCCATGCGGCCGTACGCTTCGAATCGCCAAGGAACTCCGTGCCTCGATACATTCAAGCGAGCTCCGTGCCACGAGCTTCTACCTGTGCCTGCACATGAAAACTATGTGGGTGTCAGTACTCAACTGTACTGGTGGAATGAGCTCCTCGCCCACCCATACAAAACCAACATGTTTGATTTACTTTTGTACAACATAGTCCCCTTTATGATTGTCTTTCTACTCTTGTCTTAGGATCAGTTTTAGGACCGACGCCTTAGCCTATTTTGTGTCTCTAGACCATCCCGTACTTGCAACAACGATGTCAACTCAACAACGTTAACCTATCAAGTCGTGCTTGCCTTTCGACCAAAATCAGAGACACAACTACGCGATGAGGCTCCATTTTTATGTGATCGTGCTAGGAATCCATCGTGCCGTGCCTCGCAACTCAGGGTGACTAAACCGTATCGCTGCCTCGCGGCCCTTGCTACTTTGATCACCAACTGACCCAAATCAAGACTTGTGGGCTAAGTGTCACTCGACCGACTTTGCCTTGCGGCGTTTCCTGACTTAAACTCCAACGACTCAAACCAACTTATGCATCTCAATGCCAACAACTTAAGACTCGACACCATAACTCATGCCGAAGCACGTCGCCTATGTTGAAGCCAAATCTTAGGCCCAAACATTATCTTCTAACTGCATATACATTCAACTCAACACAATCCAAAGGCACACACGCGGATTGCCGCCATGCCGACTCATCTATATGATTTGGTCACTGACTCCCAGAGCCATCGTGGACTCCTCTAGCTTTTGTTAGACGGGTGCCCTTTCAGCGCGAGTAGCTAGCCCCGCTGCAAGTCCCCGTCTAACCCGTGCCCAGCATAGCTAATTACTCGTTTCCAATCGCGGCCGCAACGGTCCCGTTGCCGTCGGGTTGCCGTGCAGGAAAATGACCCACCTTATCGACAAGTTGTCCATGACCATGTAAGACTCGATACAAACTGACGTCTCACACAGTCATGCTACCTCTAGTGTTACCATCTCTTTCAGGGCCAAGTTTAATACTTCTCAAATCTGAGACCGCCTCGACGACCTATAGTTGCGAGCATTCTTCTTTCTTCTGAGACCGCCTCGACGACCTATAGTCGCGAGCATTCTTTTTTCTTGTCCTATCATTTCACTCAACTCAAGAACAACTATTTGAAACACTTTCTAAACTCAATGAATTAACCGTGGCCCCTGCCTTAAAATACTAAGTCCGTGACATCGTGTCTTAAACCAACTCGAAACTCTATGTGACACCACCGCCAAAGTCATACTCTATATGCCGGGCTTTACGATCATAAAACTATATGGCTATATCCGGCCGTAGAACTCATAGGACCGTGCTTGCCACTACTCGTGATAGCTTAACACAACTTACCTAACTTACTTTGCAACAACTTGATGAGCAAAGGCTGCGACAAGCCTTGCGTTGTGAGAACGTGCTGTGCACGCGTTCGACTTGAACAACCAAGTTACTTGGGGTGCCTAGACTTATGCCACAAGCCGTGTAATACAACTTAACCCGTCGGGCAAGCAGAGGCTATGCCACGCCTTGGGCGAAGAGACCGTGCATGCTTTATGAAGCATTTATGCGGGCAACGCCTATGAATTTGGCTAACTCTTAGCTTGTGGCGAAGACCAACTTTCCTTCTCCCAAGCCACGATACGAAGGACCTACTGTCATTTTTAAAGCATACCGTGCACCAACTCGAAGCCAACCGTTGGACCTTTCCATATCCTAACTCAATTTGACCCGTCGGAATTATTTCCTTTTCTATGTGGATTCGTCTCTTTTATTATCAAGCCTACTTGTGCAAGTTAAAAATATGCGATTTATTATGTGAAGGCAAAGATGAGATGAGTTCATGGAAACTACCCTACCTGAGCGAGCGGTCGCTTCGACCGAGCGATGTCTTCGAGCAGCCGTTGCAAGGCTAAGTCCGAACGCTGTCGGCATTCCGAATCCTCCGATTAACTGAGCGGGATGAGGCACTACAGTCTACTAGCATGCAATTCTATTAGCAGTTACTCCTAACCGTCGCACGCCTCATACGTATCGGTGGCCGACCGACTACGCGAGTACGTGTCCTACATGTGACTTACATCACATGATAAAGTATGTGTCAAGGCCGCATGAGATATACCAATACCTCATCAACAAAGGGGTGGTCACTTGACTAAGTCAATGCAAGAAAAATAAATAAAAGCGGGAAAAACGACCGACAAAGTCGCTTGCACCCAAGTGTGACTTGCACGCACAATTTTATAATATCAACAAATAAAAAATACTGAAAATAACAACTGAAAATAAGTATACATAAATCACAGAGTAAGGTGGCAAGGTATCTTGCCTGATTCCGCGATGTGAATATGAAACGCCGTTCCCGCGTCCACGCCTTCGGAACCCGACGCTCCTAGATAATTAATTAACTAGATTAAGTCACTACTCACGAAAGTTACGATACGACTTAATTAGTCAAAGTAATGTGTTAAAATTATTCAATCTCTCATGGAACCATTTAGATCCATACAATCACACACAGGTTCCACGAGACATCAAAACACAGTTTTAGGAGGGTTTTAACTCTTAATTAGTCGATTATGCCCCTACTTCAATAACATACTTAAAAATCTTATAAATATCATAAAAATAATATTTAAACTAATTTTCTATAGATTTATCTCTGAAATTCCAGAATTAATATTTCTAAAGACATTTATGACTGGTTGATTACTAAGTCAGCTAGTCTACCTGAAACTCGCCTGGAACATAGTTAATGACTCAAAATTGCTAAAATAATCAAAAATATATTTTAAATAGCAATAAAATATTTATTTTACAAAATAATATCAGAGTTACAAGGGTTGAGTTATACTACAAGTTTGGGACATTTTAGGTCAGCCGGTTTCCCGAAATTAGCTAGTTTTGACCTACAATTTTCTCGACCAGATTTGAGTTTCTAAAATCGTGGAAAAATACTTAAAAATCCTAATTTATGTATATAAACATACATAAAATTTAGTTTCGAGAATAGGCACCAATAACTCATAGTTCCTTCACAATGGGGTTAATTTTGATCCTACCGAAACATGAATATTATGCCTATATTTTATGAAACCTTTATGGATGATTATAAATAATAAAAGCCATCAAAATATTATTTCTACAGATTTAATAACATATTTTTACAGAATTTTAGTAAGGGTTTGAGATGGAAAGATTAGGATTTCTTACCAAAGGTCCTTGCTAGAGAGGTTGTGACGACTTCTCCTCGCCAAAGCTCCAAACTTTCTCGTTATCCTTGCTTGCTAATCCTCTTTTGGTGAGTATGGAAGGGTTGGCAATGGCTATAGATGGTTGGATGGAGAAGATGGAGTTTTTAGGGTTTGTTTTGAGGGGTTGGGTGGATGTATGGTGGAGGAGATGAGTTTTTGTGAAGGATGAAGAGATGTACAATGGAGGAGATGATGTATGGAGGCTATGGGGGGAGAAGTGATACTGAAAATATGGAGAGGGAAAGGGGTTATCGGCTATGGAGGTGGAAAGAAAGGAGGAATTTAGTTAGGGTTAGGGTTTGGGCTAAGTTGATGTATATATATGGGCTTTATTGGGTTGCATATATGAAAAGGAGTAAGAATCCTTTTCCTATGGGGTGTTCGACCATGGGAGGGGGGGTTGCTTGGCCGAAATCTATGGTGGGGGTCCACTATGGCATGATTTGGTTGTTTGGTAAGTTGGCTAATTGATTGGATTGATGATTTAAAAAGGTCTTTCCTAATATAGAACTAATTAATTCTATCTATGAAATACAATCCAAAATCTGAATTAAATACAAATATATGTAATTATTAATATTTATTAATGTCCAACATGCCTACATAGAGTTGGGTTTGGCTTGGAAGAGGTTTGGAAATGTTTGGTACAACTGGGTCTCCTAAAAAGTCATAAAGGCTTTCTTAACTAATTAATTAAATAAAAATAAAACTTGTGTCATAATTTGAATGGTTAACATGCAAGAGATTACAATATGACAATGACATTCCTAACATGGCTAGCTAGTTAAAGCACCCGACTACGCTATGCATGTCATACTTTCTAGTCGTCTTGCATATTCAAACTCAACCATGGCTATAGTCCTTTTATATAATATAAATAAGATAAAAATAAATTAGAATTAAATAAAATCCAAAAATAATTTTAATATTCCTTTAAATTATGAGGGGTTTTACATAAATATTCAAATGAAATAATTCTATTGACATCTATGGCTAATGTGCTAGTCAGGGCACTTGACCGTACTAGCAGAGCCAGATTGTCTAGTCAGTATGCATACAAACTTTAAGTATGACTAAGACCATTTTTATAGATAAATAATCAAAATAATTCAAAATATTTTATGAATAAGAAAATTTAAAAATAACAATAATCGCAAAAGATTCTTAAAATTTTTGGGGATTTACATCCTACCCAACTTATAAAAATTTCGTCCTCGAAATTAAAATAAGACTTAATATAACAAATAATAAAATGTAATGAGGCTGAATACGAGAGAGTAAGTATATTGAATCATAAATTAGTTCTAAAAAATGGAGGTGGTAGTTATAAAAAAAAAATTCCAAATTGACAACATATTCTGCAAGATAGGGTGTTCTTAGATTTGCATGGGTCATGGGTATCCCGTCGTTTTGAGGGAATGGGACAAAAATCGCTTGGTAAAAATCAATTGGGACAAAAATGGACATATGTGATTCGTTCTAAGAGAACATGTGCCATACATGTGATGCATTTGAATTAGAGTACAAAATAGTGTGTTTGCGTGGGACGTATACCATGTGTGTAGAGTAGCTCATCTATTTCTTGAGGATGCAGCTTGTTGGAAGAAAAAATGGCTATCAAAGTCATAGTAGAGGTGCCAAAATTATACGGATTGAAGGAAACGTTATAAACCAATGATTATTAGTTCGGTTGGAACCAATCTTTGATTAATTTAAGTCTTGGATTTTAATCTATATTAGCGGGACAGGATATCTAAAATCAATCTGAACCATTCCTACTAGGTAAGGGTAGTCTGGAATAAGTTCCAACTTGAGTGGTGGAGCTAATTGTTAATCGGAGGGGTTACTAGATTCCGTAAGCCCAAAATGCGCCTTTCGTGACTTTTGTGTTTAAGTAGCGCAAGGGGCCTCTATTGGGTGGCACACTAGTAGCATGTGCGTAGTGGGCTTCGAGTGGGTCACAACCAAATATTGGGTCAAAAGATTTGAGTCGAGGTTGAGTCTCTAATTGAAGTCAGAAGGGACAATGGTATTATGTTAGGGGTTATAGCTAGCCTTTTTGACACGAAAGTCGCATCATAAAAATAGAGTACAAGGGGATGTGTTTTAGTGGGACATGATATGTCTACATGAAGGTAGACTCCTCTAGGCCTTGTATATGGAATTTGTTGGAGGGTAACAGCTGGTCTCGTGCTCCCAATCCCAATGTCACGGTCGGGGACACCAAAATGATCTACATAGAAAGTAGGAGTTCAAGAGCCACTAATTTATCATCCAAAGGGATTCCAATTTATTCTAGTCAATCGGTAGTCCTAATAAATCTTAAACTTTAGAAGGCTTGCAATCTATATTCTATAGAACTAAGACAAGGGTTAAGGATTAATGAGGTTAGAAAAATTCAAAGTCATGAAATTGTACCACGACTCTTGATTATAAAAGATTACTACCAACGTAAAAGAAATTATGATGCGGTAGATATGAATCATATTTGGAGTTAGTTCTCCGATTTTGAATAGATGGAAACAATTGTGTATCTATAGCCTTCATGGCCATAGGGAATACTTCGTGTCTACGAGTGTTTGTTTTTCGAATAGGTGTCGAAAGACAATGAGAGTGAGAGGGAGATGGGAGCGAATTTCAATTACGGGTTTCAAGGGCGACTGAATAGCTCGAAGAGAAGTTTGTCAAGACTGTTGCGGATGAGACCCCAAAGGACAAGTTTAACTATATCTCAATCCACATAGAGTAATTATACGAAGAGCGAACCAAAGTGCACTAGGTTGATCAGACCATCATGCACCGGTTCTAATTAGACAATATGTTAGTGGACGGGTCCAAGTAATATATGTCTTGAAACAAGCTCGATAAAAGAGTAAGCTTGCAAAACTAGGCTATACTAGCAACATTCGTCAAGTTAGTCCAAAATATAAGTACGGGAGATAATGATTGAAGAAGTACAACTAATTCATGTTCCTCAAGAATCAAAGTCTTGTCTGATGTTCGAGCCTATGCAGTTGTCCTACTGTCTTCTTGTCTAAGACTTTGGTCGACCAGAGGGGTGTGGACCTGTAACTCCTCTTCCCGGATTCTCAAAATTTTTTGTTTATCTTTCTCTATTCTTATTTTTTATAAATGTTAAAGGTTAGACTATGTGTAAGACAGTTGTGAGTAATTTTGTATTTGAAAACTAGGTTAAATATTTTTGTTTAAAAGATATCATTCGATTTTCATAGAATAAATTAATCATGAATATCCATTAGTTGTATTAAAAATATATGTTTAATTTCGGACTATCAAAGCATTGGCTTCGTAGGCAGAATAATTTTCATGAGTAAAAGGAATTTGTTAATATATTTTTAGATAAAAGTTCTGATTATTCGATAATCAATTTCTAAACTAATTTAAATTGTTTTGATAGAGTATTATTTTAAAAATACTATGTGATCACTTATTTAAATTGGAAATCATTAGTATTCTCAAAAAATAATAGAAAGATTTACGAAAATGTATTTTAATAGATTTTACAAAAACATATTTTAATTATGGATTTATTATTATAAAATATTTTACGTTTTGAACTCATAAAATAAAATTGAATGATATCAATATTAGTTTACATTCTCTTTGTGATTAATCGTTAGATGAAGGTTTACCAGAGTTTGTTTTAGAATATATTGTTCATATGGATTTAAGTTATTATTCTAATCAAACTATATCTGATTGACGATACGAAATATGTGATTTAATTTATATTTTAAATATTACATTGATCTTTTGATTAACTTAGATATATGTTCATATGATTTGGACTACTTAAATTACTTAATATTGTCAAATATTATTTAAACTAGTATTCCTATCTACTCCTTTAAATTATTATGTTATCCATATCTCCTAAACTAGTTTTAAATAACTATATATGTTAACCATAATTTTATCAATATCTCTTCCTCTTATCTACGAGATAACCGACCCAGGCATCTCTTTGATTATATATATATAAATCCTTTTCCCTTCATTAACCATCTCCCCCTCAACCATATACCACTGTCACGACCCGCACCCACTGTGAGGGTACGAGTACGTAACAGCGCCCAGCCTATGCCGCAGTGTCGGTGGTAGAACGCTGTTCTAAGTCTCTAACTAACCATCAACTCATGCAGTATATAGTGTACTCATCATGATCAACTTCGAACGGAGGACAAGTATAAGATATGGTGTAACTCAATCACAGTCTAAGCACGATAAGATAACACCGAAATATAACTAAGAAATTGAACACAACAATAACTACTGATATAATAACAACAAACTCAACAATCTCAAATACTACACAAGTCTCAATCCACTACAACAAGTTTAACATGGAAAACATATGCTAGTCTACTAAACTAAATCCCGATCACTCCTGAGTGTCGGGGCCAAAGGTAGCCATCCTGTCTCCGGGTCCATAATATGTAGGCAAGTGTCCTCAGGACAATCATCTGTAAAATTTTCAACAGGTCCAGTCAGGACAGGAACGAGTACAACTCATCAAGAAATCCCAAGTAAATGACAGAGAACTATAAAACAATTATAGACACTTGTATTGATGAATATGACAGTTTATACTCAGGTGATGGTAAGAGAGACAGATAAAGTGCAAGAAAATTAAGGGCATGTTTGCTTACCATTTATAACTCAGTTTTCTGAGTTATAAATCAAGCCCGCCCTCAAATTACGTTTGGACGCCCCCACTTCGAATATTACATTCGGAAAAAAAATTCGGAACGTCACTTTTAAATACAGCTTTTCGAAAACAGAAAAACATATTTTCGGAGCGATGTTTCCCAAAGTATGTGGGCCCCATTCCCACCCCCACTCCCCAACCTCCTAGACTCCCAACTCCTCTCTCTCTCTCTCTCTCTCTCTCTGCCCTTTTTCTTTCATCAAAAAAAAGGAGACCCCATGGCAGCGGTGGTGGAGGACCTCTATGACGACGAACTGGAGCCACGACGAGACGCTGCGGTGGTGGAGGCCCTCCTCCGCTCGAACTCGAAGACACGAACTCGAGGCCACTCGAGACGCTGCGGTGGCGGAGGCCCTCCTCGTCGAGCCGGCGGCGGTGGAGGCCACGCTGTGGTGGTGGAGACCCTCCTCGAAGACACGAACTCGAGGCATCGGGATGACGAGGGCACGGAAGGAGAGCTAGGGTTTGGGTTTGGGTTTGGGTCGGAGACCGGGATTTGGGGCTTGGCGGGGGAGGGGGCCAAGGTGATGTTGATTTATGTGGAGGACGCGCGGAGGAGGGAGGGGAGACGGCAGCGGAGTGACGGAGAGGGGAACGGGAAGAGGAGCGACGCCGCCATGGCCATGGCCGCCATTCTCAGCGGGGGGCCTCAAAGGTCCTGACACTAAGCGACGCCAACAACGGCGGGGGGTTCTCGGGCGACAGCGTGGGAGGACGAGGGCGTCGGCGAGCGGTGAGGCGCCTTGGCGGTGGAGATGGAGCCATCGAGGACGTCGGCGAGCGGTGAGCCGTCGGCGATCCCCCTCGTGCAGAGGATGGACATCCCGATTTGGGAATCGATCGAGTCGAGACGACACCGCCTAGCCGGAGAAGTCACTGCGGACACAATTGAAAAATTGGACACAGTTGGGACTATAAAAATTTACTAAATTTTTTTTAAAAAAGTTTTGCCAAACACATTTTTTAACTTTTGTGTTTTAAAACCATTTTCAAATGAAAGTAACCAAACATAAACTCAAAATCTCTATACTCAGAAAACAACTTTATAACTTACTTTCATAAAACTGTTTTTAGAAAAAAATTTCAGAAAGCATATCCAAACGGACCCTAAATAACTAAAAAAGAGAAGAATCATAGCAATGAAGACTGTAAAAATAGAACTAGCTGAACCAGGGTAATATGATATAAAGTCCAAACAGCAATGTAGACAAGTGTAACTCCAATGTAAGTCCAGTACAAGATGAATCTAATACAAGATGAATCCAGTAAGGGACGATTCCAGTCATAGTGATCAATGATTCCAGGGTGAGTCCAGCCTATACTCTAACAGTGTGTTTTAAAATACCGAGATCGACATGTAAACGGCTACAGGTAATCCGGCACATCACACACCTGGCCGGGTGTGAGATGGCTATCATTCCAGTTTGATTCCAACATAGGATGATTCCAGAAATGGGGTATGTCTACATGTCTTACTCTAGTATTTTCTCTCCCAGCAAGTGAATCCAGAAATCCGACACAATAATTCAAGATGAGTCCAGCCAAAATATAATGATACCAGTAAATAATTTCAAGGTGATTCCAGTAGGTGATTCCAGTAATAGAAGCCAGAAATGATGATACCAGTAATAGAGGCCATAAAATAAATGTGTGTCGTATACATGAATCCAGAATATCCATGCGTGTTGTATCAGAGAATCGCATACAACTAACTAGAACTGAAGTACAGTAATTGACAAGTAAATGAGAGAACTATCAGAGAATGTACTCGCCTGCTACTCTAAAAAGAGTAGTGTAATATCAGATGCCTGCACCGGAGTCACAATGTCCTAAACAGAGTAATATGGGTTATGACATGTTCAATATAAGGAAAATAAAAGCTACAATGCAAACTATATGATTTCTAGGTCAAACTAGGTCAAAGTCAGCTCTAAGTCAAACCTGGTCAACTGTCTAAGCCAAACTAGGTCCAAATCAAACTTGGTCAACTCTAGGTCAACCTTGGTCAATTACACTAGTCAAGCTGGGTCAAAATCCTGGTCAACTTTGTCTAACAAGTCATTCCAGTCTAACTACATTCCTATACCAAAGCCTATAAAGAAATGACACTATATAACCATACCATAAACTAAACCTATACCAATACCTATACAACCACTCATGGCTTAACAAAACCATATCAAACCAATTCATATATCATATATACATATATATAGCACAATATACATACCATCTATGTGTCACTATACTATAACTCCTCTCCCTTCTCAATACTTATACTCCCTTTTCAACTAACCCTATATTATATCTATCACATATATATATCCTAATTTATATATACCCAACTATATAACCCATTATATAGAATACATATATATAATATATCCATATATATGTAACTAATATATAGCCAATATATATATACCAATATATATACACCATATCAATATATAGTCAACTATATATATATATATATATATATATATATATATATATATATATATATATATATATATATAATACCATAATCTATATATATACATATACCTAAACACATCTTTATAACCATCCTCAACATTTCAATCTGACATTTACATCTCTGGAACCTACATTTCAGTCTAAAAATAAACATCAATACCTGTGTATGCATATCAACCCAAAAACCCAATATCCTAACTCTAAAACCAATCCAAATTCGAAGCCCTTACCAATCACTCTTAAACTAACATGAACTATCCATTGAATATAACCAATGCTCAGGAAATCAGTTCAGCCTCTTAACAACTCAGGATTCCTGAACATATCCAGTGTTATATCGAATCAAATCAAGGTTAACATCTCAATTTAAAATCCCCTTCCTTAATCCTTCACTTACCTATAGTTATCTAACATTAAATATATACACTGCACAAAACCTTCATGTTTGAACCCTCACATCATAAGACTGAACCAAGTATTAGTCAATGAAGTGGACAGAGACTTAAGGCTAACCAAGTTGAATATAACTTCTTAATTGATACATCAAGGAATATCCATGGATTGAACATAGAATATGAATCTGGACTATAGCCTGGGCTAGACATTTGACAAAATAGGAATACTACCATGAGAGTTCCTTCCCCCTCTACTTCTGAATACCCCCTGCTAGTACCTTGCAGATACTCCCCTCTCATCCCATCTGTTGTTCTCCTACAGCAAGGTGAACTCGAGTCCTCCTAACTACCTACTGAAGCCCCTTCACCTCGCTGTTACAGCTCTTGCTTCAACCCAGACCTCTTCCACTGTTGTGTACTGACCTATATGCACAGACTTGATGATCTGCACACAGGCCCTGTAGGCTCTGCAGCTTTCTGTGTGCAGTGTAACACTACACAGTTTTACTCACAGCAATAGGGTAGATCCCCCTATGCTGTACCTGTTCTAAAACTGGATTGTGCACACTCAGGCCCTCCCCCTATCTATTAATCTGTACACCCATACATCTAATTGGTTAGACATGCTATCCTATCAAGCACTAATTCACACACACACAAGCTAAGTCCAATTCACAAACACTTGAATGAAATCCATCTCCCCTCTCTATGATACCCCTCCGATACTCATCGAACTTCAAGATACCAATACTAATAACTATTCCCACAACCCATAAATATGATACATGATATATATAACTATTTAAATACTAGGTTAACCTTATTATGCAAATATGACATCATAAGTCCCCAATATAGGAAAATTACAATATCGATTTAGAAATAGTAGCTAAATCTCAATTCAGTAGGTTGGTTATGCTGGTGTCATGCGAGAGAGTGTTGGGAGTGTGTCCTAGTGTCCACAAATAGGACACAATCAGTCCAATCACCCACACGACACACAAAACAGAAAACAGTGTACACAAGCATCGTGCACGTGTGTCGAGTGAGGTAGAGACACGTGCGTTGCACCAACTGTGTCGTGGTTGTGCACACGTGTCCACCTAGACTAGGGGGACGTGTCCAAGTGCCTGTCCTGTGTCCATGTGGTGTCTATATGTCGATACGAGACCGTATCAGTGAGCAATTTCCGTGCGTGCAGTGACAGTGGGAGATCAGTGCAGGTCGATTTACTTCGTGCACAGTCGACGAGGACTCGTGAAATTTCATGGGGGTGAGGTCAGACACTAGGCCCATGTGTCTACCAAATTTCGTGCCATATAGTGTCGTGTCGTGTCCTGTGTCAAGCCCGAATAGCAGGGGACTGCACGGGCACAGTGCGATGCCTCGTGCATGGGGTGCGTGTCTATTTTGGACACGAAAATCCACTAAAATCGTGCTCAGTCTTCATAAAAGTTATTATACATATCTAGATCTACAAATACATATAATTAGTTTCACAAAAATCGAAAATAAAATCCTTAGAGGCATTTCGTCGAACACCTAACATACCCTATGACACGTGTCCGATACGGACACCAAAAGGACACGAAATACACCCAAATTTCAGGGACACCTAGGGGACTCCTAAATCTAGCCCTAAATGCAAAGAAAACCAAAATTTAAATCAATTTAAAGGGTTTTACCTATATGTGCAAAAATCTTGGAAAAGCTTCAAATGGGGGATTCTTCCTCTTGATGGCAAAAGCTCCAAATTGATCCAAAGCTGGGATTAAATTCCACAATCAGAAAATAGGAGGAAATTAGGCTCTAATGCAAGAAAATAGGATTAAAAAGGAATTAAAATGGATTTATGGAAATTTTTGGAAGGGGGACAAATACCTTTCTTTTCCAATGTTGAAATGAATAAAGAAAGAGGCAAGCCCTAATGAATAAGTGTTTATATAGGGTGGGGATCCCTCTGTGGCTGGTCATTTAGGGTTTGGTTAGGGTTAGGGTGTCAAATAATGGGCCATGGGCCAAGTCACAAGTCATTAAGTCCTTAAATCACTAGTCTTTTCATTAAAATCACAAACCATGAAATAATTCCACTTAAACTATTCCTCTCATTCTAAAACTAATCTCTAATGACTAAAAGTTGGTTAACCTAAGTTAGACTAGGGTCACCATGGCTAGGGTTAGCTTCTAGGCTAGTCCAATAGGTCTCAACAAGTCAAGGTCAACTAGAATTCACAAATTCAATAAATCATCAATTAATTCAAATAAGTCAAAATGACTAAATTACCCCTAGGCTAAAAATGATAATTAAATCATCCTAATGACATGGTTAGGCTCTAGGTCATGCAGTCTCTCAGGTTACACTAGCAAGACCTCAAAATCACAAGCCATAACTTAAGACAGTTTTAAATAGTTTAAAAATAATTAAAAATTACCAAAAATCATAATATGAAATAAATATCAATAATTAATAATTATAATTACAAAATTTCAAAATTACCCTCATCTGAAAAACTGGGTGTTACAACCACGATTACAGTTAGCAAACCAATCCCCTAGAAACCTACGCCCACTCCATTGTCGAGCAGCCACCATCAACATCATCGTTACCACCACCACCACGACGCAACCAACAGAGCCAACATAATTCCGTATCCAGGTGTCTGTGTCCACGACAGAAATCCTCGTGTTAGCCAAGTACCGGACCCGTGTGTCCGTGTCTTGGGCCACATTCATATCCTTCGTTTTCGTGTCCAGTTCATACACCACAGCACATAATCTTGAGTTCAACAACAGACACATCCCAATCCAAATCCCCGACACAACCCAAATCCATTTAAAAACCAAAACCCTCACCGTTTTCGGCGGCCAGCCCCGCTATTGCCGCCACCCCCTCCAGTACTGGTTAAAAACTAAAACCCTCACGTGTCACGACCCGCACCCTAGAGTAAGGGCACGACACGTGGGTACGTCCAGCCTACGCCGCAGTGTCGGTGGTAGAATGCTGTCCTAGGTCACAACATCTAACAGTTTAAGGTAATAAACAGTTATACTCCCCGAATGGGGGTGACATAACAGAATATATCTCAATAACATCTAAGGTAGAACATGGAAGGAAGATAGATAACGAATAAAAGATGCAAGATCCAAATCTACAGGAAAACAATAGAGAGGAGCTAAGTGTCTATGATAAACTCTACAACATCCAGACATAATACAGATCCAAAATATATATACAACTCAAACTCCAATGCTATGAAATAAAATAAAACTATCTATGGAGCAACTGTCTCTACTGCTAAGGGATCCGACTGGAAGTCCGGATCGCAAGTGTCCTCTAAGGCTGTCCCATAGAAAGTGTCTAAGCAGGCCTCCTCCTCGTCCTCTGTAAAATTTTTAACAGGTCCAATCAGGACGGGAACGAGCACATATCTCTCAACAGTTCATAACAGGTTAGGAGTATAAATCATGCAATAGAGTAAAATACAGGAAGTGCTGAAAAGGAAGTACGTGTAAACAAGAGATATTTGTAACTGAAAGTAAATACATGATAAGTAGAGACTGTAAGTGGCTAAGTAATTTAGAGTACAATATGGTTTTGTAAACGGCTTAGGGGCACATGAATACAACTAAGAGGCACATTTATACAGCTACTGGAGATAATGATCACATAACCAATTCTACTCACCCCGCCCCAATCAATACACAAGGATCCATTCAAGTTACGTTAAAAGCACATGAATACAGCTAAAGATACGTGACTCATATAATGAGTAGTACATGAGGCACATGAAAGCACATGAGAACATGTAAAAATATGAACTAGTACGAGTACAAGGAGTACTTGATACACATGATAAAGTACATGAACATAAAATACCCGATGCACCCGTAGAGGGATAACATCTCAGGAAAGGATCCATATAGTACTAATCCGTGAAGATACGTGTCAGCATCATGTAGAGTAATCTAGAGCAAGAATATAGTCCAAACAGGTATGAAAAGATCAGAGAATGTACTCGCCTGCTAACTGAATGTCCAAGATGAAAGTACTGTCCGAGGAGTGGTGTCTGGCTCCTATTTAGAACAGTACAAGTCACAACAAGTCCAGAATAGTAATAAGATGCACTACAATGCATTCTACATGAATCTAGGTCAATCTAGACCAAAGTCAACTCTTGGTCAACTCTGGTCAACCCTAGAAGTCAAACTAGGTCAACTAGGTCAAACCTAAGTCAAACAAGTCTATACTAGTCTAACTAGGTCTAACAAGGCTACCCAAGTCTAATCTAGACTCTAAGCTGACACACAGACACATCCACGGACTATAGGCTATTTCATGCCTATGAGCCAAAACATAAATCACATGACCACATGACATTAACTATATCTATAATAATACACAAATTGATATGTAGTATAATACAACATAGAATACACTAACATATAGGCTACCTATATACATATTACACATACATTATCTATATCCATATTAATATAATATGGTACACATATGCATATAGGTATACCTACAATATACATATATTATCTATATACATATACATATGTATAGAGCAAAGTGAGACACACAATGTGTCAAGTGTGGGTGAGGCATGTGTGTGGTGCCATAAGACATGAGAGTGTCAAGAGTGACTGTCATGAGGACAGTGTGGTGTACATGCGTGTGTGTGTGTGTGATTAGGATAGTGAAAGTGTGTGGATAACTTGTGTGTGCAAGAGAGTGAGAGAGCATGAAGGTGTGTGTGTGAGTCTTGAAAACAGTGAGCTAAGAACAGTGAAGAATATATGTAAAAATAGAGTACAGTATTAGGCAAAAACAGTGAGTGTTCATAATGTGAAATCTGGAACCTAAAACAGTGTGGTAATGCATAAAAATCAGTGAAGAAAACAGTGATTCATAGGAAAACAGTGGCTAATGTAAACAGGAAAAGGAAATGAAATAATCAGTGAAGATACCTAGAACTCAGTTCAGTCCAATCCAATACCCAGAAATCTCAGTTTCAGTCCCATTGCATTCTCAGGTTTAATATATTGAAATCATTTAACAGTTCAAACTAAACTCCAGTTTAACAGTCCATACAAAATACTCAGTTTGGTAACAGTGGCCAATGCTCAGGTAAAATGGGGAAACCCATATTGAAATTTCAGTTCAAACAGAAACCAAAAAAATACAGATTTCAGTCCATACAGTCCCACATATCATACATCCAGTTTTAAGCTCCAAACCAAAACCAATTCAACCCCAAATCAACATACACTTAGCAATCATGTAGGTGTACCACATAGAGGTTTTAAACCACACTAATTAACAGTATATAATGGTTAAATTGATGCTAGAAATTCATATTTAAAATTTGAAAAAAAAACTGGAATGAAGACTGATATTTAAGGTATCAGAATTTTGGGGAAAATGAGAAATGAGCATTAAAATTAAACTAATATGCAAAATCAGTGGTTGGTAAAGCAAGTGCATATTGTGTACGTGTCCCTTAGTGTGTTTGTGTCCACCCAAGTGGACACAAACGTGTCCAATCAATTAAGAACCCAAATCGAAACCAGACACTGTGCAGTGGACCAATCATCGTACACGTGTTCACAGTGCTCGTACACACGACACGAAATGACACAGACCTCGTGGTCGTGTCCAAGTGTCGACTAGGTCTAGGGCTAGGACTAGGACACACTGATACGTGTCTACGACACGTGTGCGTGCGATACGACACGCGTATCAGTGCCTGAAATCGACAGCCGCCAACACAGTGCAATCCACGTGCACGTGTTCGTGCGTGTCCAACACGACACGAGAGGGTCTGAGACTCAGCACATGTGGTGACAGACAGTGCCCCTCACTGTGTGTCAAATCTTACGTGTCGCCGTGTCGTGTCCGTGGCACAATCGCACCCGTGTAGCAGGACAGCAACCCGCCCGTGCACGCGCACGCACGACAGCGTGTTCACGTGTCTGTGGTGACTCAACACGACACGAAAACCACACAAAGACACAAGAAACTCATAAGCGACATTAAAATCTAATTTCCTGTTCAAATAGATCTAAAAATCAATCGAAATGCCCTAGGCCATGACACTGATACGTGTCCAAATAGGACACGAATCAGACTCAAAATCTAGGGTTACCTATTCCTACAGTTAGGTTAGGCCTAGGGCTCCCTAGATATGCAATAAAATCAGAATTCTATGATGTAGAATGGAATTTACCTATATGTGTCAAAATCCTCAAAAAGCTCCAAAGAGAGGTGTTCCTCTTGATAGCCAAACTTCTCCAAATTACCCAAACTCTAAAATATCCTTACATAATCAGCAAGAACAGAAAAATTAGAATCTATAGCAATTGGTTTGGGGGAAAAAGGAGTTAAATAGGAATTTCTATAGATTAAGGAAGATGGAGACTCACCTCTTTCCAAACTAGCAAATAATTCTAAAGGGAGGCTAGCCCTAACTTTGAGGAACATTAAATAGAGGGGGGAAATCAATGTGGCCGGCCAAAGCAAATTAGGGTTAGGGTTTGGTTACATGGTGTTGGCCTATGGGCTTTTAAGGCTTAAGTCATTAGTCATGACTTATGAAGTCACAAGCCATTCTAGCCTAATCAATTCCTAATCTCTCCAAATAAGTTCTAATGAGTTAATTGTCTCTAACTTAGGTCAAGCTAGGGTTCCATATCCTAATCAAATAGTTATGACCTAGGTTAGCCTCTAGGTTAGTCTCCAAGGTCAACACTAGTCAAGTCAACTATAGGAACAAAATCAATTATACTAAAAATCACTAAAAATCACATTAATTCTAATAAATCTAAATAATACATAATAATTCCAAATAATTCCCAAAATTTTAAAAATGACCAAAATACCCTCAAGCTAGAAAAGTGGTAGTGACAAATCTACCCTCCTTAAAATAATTTCGTCCTCAAAATTAAAGGCGAAACTAACTGCTGAGAAGGATAGAAAAGTATACCTCAAGGTCCAAAAAGATAGGGGTACCGCTTGCGCATCTCATCCTCCCGCTCCCAGGTAGACTCTTCTGGAGAATGATGCCTCCATGTGACGCGTACCAAGGGTATCACCTGGTTCCTCAGAACCTTCTCCCGGCGATCCAGAATCTCCACAGGCTGCTCTGGATAACTGAGAGTAGGTCCAATCTCAATCTCCAAATGATCGAGCACATGGCTAGGGTCAGCCACGTACCGTCTCAACTGTGATACGTGGAATACGATGTGAACTTCCACTAGTGC
The DNA here is from genome assembly GCA_029216955.1 of Iris pallida. Lineage (NCBI taxonomy): Eukaryota > Viridiplantae > Streptophyta > Magnoliopsida > Asparagales > Iridaceae > Iris > Iris pallida. The sequence goes on along the minus strand of JANAVB010033219.1, from coordinate 17,004,687 downwards.
AGGTGGCAAGTTTAGCCTGTATGCCACGTCACCGACTCTCCCGCTGATAACAAAAGGGCCGATGAAGCGCGGGCTAAGCTTTCCACCTCCACCAAAACGTATCGTACCACGAGTCGGAGATATCCGCAGAAAAACCATGTCTCTAACCTAAACACAAGCAAGGTCTCAAGTTACTAAAAATCAAACATGATCAATCAAACAAAATAAAATACAACCTACTTCTAATCCTATCTCTAAATCTGTACCTCAAACTCCAACGGCCTCCGGTGGCTATCGGCCCAGTGTCGATGTCTGTCCTGCGCTATGCGAAGTCTGTCCCTGATGAGCTTTACCTTCTCGGCTGCGTCAACAACCATCTCTGGTCCCAGTAAAGCTCTCTCTCCAACATCATCCCAAGATAAGGATGTACGACACCTACGCCCGTATAGAGCCTCAAACGGTGACATCTCAGTGCTGGCCTGATAACTGTTGTTGTAAGCATGTCACGACCCGATCCCAAATTAGTTGGGGACGAATCGAAATCATGCCCAGCCTGCACCGTTGTGAGACGGCGGCAGTAAGCTGTTCAATAGTGGTACACAATATTTGCAGGAATAAAAGCTTTTATTCAAATTAAAACATAGAGTCAATGTTTGTCTCAAGTCACACTTACTACAACAGCATAATAGAATTTTATTCTTGAAATACATAATTTCTAATTGGCACTCTCTGGAATGGTTTCCTCCTGGACAATATCTGGGGTAGCCTCCGGGTACAACTCAGGATCGTAAAAGCTATCATGAAAAAGATCCTCATCTTCGAATTCACCTGGGGGGGTTTCCAGTCAGGAAAGGGGCAAAGTACAGTTTATGAAAATTTAATGACTTTAAATAATAATGGAAATTTGCAAAATTAAACAGTTAAAAGAATGTACCTGATGCAATATTTTTTTAGCAATTTGAAAACAATGTGCATTTGAATAGATAATGTTTATGACCGGCTTGGGTTGTACAATTGTATCCTAATGATACGATACGGCTTATCCTCGTGTGTTGAGGAGTAGGCTCGCACAATCAATATGCTTTTGGGTATTGGTCATAATATATTATACTATTCCCCCGAATCCTACAATGAACAATATTTTCTCGTGTAGCAATGTGGTTTAATTTGCAAGAAAATAATTATCAATTAAATTCGCTAAATAAACATAACCTGTACTTGTCTTTGGTTACTTGTGACTGGAAGTTGGTACCGGAAGGGAGATTCAGACACGTCCTTGAGATCCTGGAGTTTGGAGATTTCGACATTTTAGGGTAGAACAATTATTAGACTAAGCTAGTTGAAATCTAAATTCGAAAACCCTATTCAATTTAATTAGTGCTAAAGGGATCGAAACGCAATTTATACGAAGGAAAAGTTATTTGATAATCATTTATTTATTTGGGAAAATTTTGTGATTTTCTACATTTACATCTATATATAAAATATATTATTTTCTTAAGTGAGAAAATACGATGCTATTTATTAGTAAGAATTTATAAGTTTTATTTTCTAGGAAAATCAATATTAATATATTATCTATTAATACTAACATGACAACAAAATAAGAAAAATAGCAACTACTCTACACATACAAGTCCTCAGAAAATAAATAGAAAATTGGCTTATGCCCTTACAAACCTTTACATAAATGATTAAAGAAAATTAAAACTTTAACAACTAGTCACCTGCACAAAACAATTTTGACAAACAATAGAAATTCTTTATAAAACCAATTCTTCCAAGTAGACAAAACCATTTCTTCTAACAACAGAACCTACTAATAGAACCATTTTTGTTCTCAACCCAACAAGACCACAAATCTATTCTTCCTAACTATAGAACCTATTTTCCCATTGGAACAATTTTGTTCAAGAGAGTAACAACTAAAACAAACAACCTTTTCCAACAGAACTAATTTTTCCATTCTCCAGTCAATCAAATTGTTCATTTGAACAGTTTGTTTCAACACAACCAACAACCCATTTTCTTTAATTAAAACCCAACTTAAGAAATGTCCAGAACCGAACTAATGTTCTAAAAACCCAACACAATTTTAACAGAAGGGTTTCGGAACAAAAATTCGAACTATCGAAACTGTTCCGAATTTAACGAAATAATTTAAGAATTAATGAGAACAATACCGAAACCGATCAGAACTTTTCCGAATATTTTCAGAACCAAAAATCGAAACGAAATAGAAAACGAAATCGAACCGAATTCTTTCTGGAATCGGAGGACCGTAACATCATTGACGGGGGCACGAATTGTACCTTGGTGATGAAATCGGCGCAGAAAAGATGGCGACCAGGGTAGCCGAGAGGGTCGACGGCCACGGAAGGTGCGACGGACGCGGGGTGGCCGTGGGCTCGGGTTCGGGCGGACGACGGCGGAGGGCCGCGGTCGGGGTTGTCGGGTTGGCGCGCACAGGGGTCGGCCGCGGTGGTGGTGGTTTGGGAGCTAGGGCTCAGGTTGCTCTCTTTTAGGGATTAGAAACTTATGGGAGATGGAAATTGGAAGAGGGGAAGGGAACTTTATATAGGAAAGAATTTAGGAGTTGGGAAAACCTAAAGTCATCCTTCAATTGAAGAACCGAAGGGTTTTCGGTTTGGGTTCCGTAAGGAAACCGAAGAAGATGAATGAAAGGCTTCATCCATTCATTCGAATTTTAATACAACACTTACAACGTTTTCCTTAATAAAAACAACACCTTTGAATATGATAACAAAAGTTAAAATTAGTGTAGTGGTTATGTCCTATGGCTTGATTTGGGAGGTTGAGGGTTCAACTCTTATGAGAAACATTTTATTCTTTTTATTTCTAGGATTTTATAATTAGTTAAAAATTCAAAAGAATTTATTTATTTTCTTATTTTTACCAATAAACCAATAAAATCAATTTAAAGAAATAATTTCTTTTATTTCTAAATTATTAGTAAAATTATTTCCTTTACTCTTATAGCTTCTTTTAAAAATATATATATTCAAGTTAAAAATAATTTCTTTTCAATTAATTATTTAAAAATTTTAATATGTATATATATACATGCTTTATTTTGAAATTTCAAGAAAATAATAATTAATTGTTAATTGAACTAAAAAGAAAATCTTAAAATTTATTAAAATTTTGTTTTGGGTTTTACAAGCTTCCCTCCTTAGAAAATTTCGTCCTCAAAATTAGAACGTATGAACAAAGGAAAGAAAGTACCTTCATGCTTCAAACAAATAAGGGAACCTTTCCCTCATGTCATCTTCTCGCTCCCAGGTAGATTCACCCGGAGAATCCTGCCTCCAAGCTACTATGACTAAAGGAATGACAGAGTTCCTCAGCCTTTTCTCTCTACGGTCTAGTATCTCCACTGGTTTCTCTGGCACTGTGAGACTTGGTCCAAGCTCCAGCTCTGAATGGTCTACAATATGACTTTCATCTGGAATATAACGTCTGAGCTGTGAGATGTGGAAGACGTTATGTACTCCTTCAAGATTAGCTGGTAGATCTAATCGGTATGCCACTTCTCCGACTCGGCTCAGAACTTCGAATGGCCCGATGAATCTTGGACTGAGTTTTCCAGCTCTTCCGAAACGGATGGTTCCTCTTGTGGGGGAGATTTTGACAAAGACCTTATCTCCTGCTTCAAATTCCAGTGGTCGACGTCTGCTGTCGGCCCAGTGCTTCTGTCGATCTTGGGCTATTCGAAGCTTGTCTTTGATCATTTTCATCTTGTCTCCAGCATCTTTAATCATTTCTGGTCCCAACATGATTCTTTCTCCTACATCGTCCCATGCAAAAGGTGTACGGCAACGACGTCCATAGAGTGCCTCAAAAGGTGTCATGCCAATGCTGGCTTGATAACTATTGTTGTATGAGAACTCCACCAGATGCAGATGGCTTTTCCATGATCCACCAAACTCCAATACACAGGATCTCAGCATATCTTCGAGGGTCTGGATGGTCCTCTCCGATTGCCCGTCAGTTTGCGGATGATAAGAAGTGCTAAACTTTAGTTGAGTTCCAAGACTCTCTTGCAAACTCTTCCAAAAATGGGAGGTGAAGCGACTATCCCGGTCTGATACAATATTCACCGGTACTCCATAAATTCGAACGATGTACTGCATGTACATCTTCGCCAGCTTTTTCGTAGAGTCGCCAACCTTGAAGGGTATGAAGTGAGCAGACTTAGTCAGTCTGTCCACAATCACCCAGATAGCGTCCTTCCCTCCTTAAGAACGAGGTAATCCCGATACGAAGTCCATCGTGATGTGCTCCCACTTCCATTCCGGAATGGGCAGCGGTTGAAGTAATCCCGCCGATCTTTGTCTACTTGTCTTCATCTGTTGGCAAATTAGACATCTAGAGACATATCGGGATACATCACCTTTGATTCCTTTCCACCATACATGTGTTCGCATATCCTTATACATCTTATTTGTACCTGGATGTATAGAATATTGCGACCGATGGGCTTCTTTCATCAGCTCCTCTCTTAATTCTCCAGCAGGTACACATAGTCTGGTGCCACGCCTTAGTACTCTATCTTCTGATATCGAGAAGTTGTCCAGTGTTCCAGCTAACACTTGGTCTCGAAGTTTGTATAGCGCTTCGTCTTGGAATTGAGCTTCCTTAACTTTGTCCATCAGGCCAGACTGTACTTGTAATTTCATCATGGTCGCACCGGCTTCAAGTTCCTTCATCTTCTCTTCTGGCAGCATAATCTCCAGCTCTAACTTCTCAATGTCCTCGAATAGATATCTGTTCCTAGTTAATAACATCGCCAATGGGTATCGGCTAAGTGCATCAGCGACCACATTAGCCTTTCCTGGATGGTACTGTAGATCGATGTCGAAGTCCTTCATAAGCTCCAACCATCGTCTTTGCCTCATGTTAAGCTCCTTCTGTGTGAAGACATATTTCAGACTTTTGTGGTCTGTAAATATCTCCATCCTTTCTCCATACTAGTAGTGCTTCCATAACTTCAAGGCAAAAATAACCGCTGCTAACTCCAGGTCATGTGTAGGGTAGTTCTTCTCATGGGTCCGTAATTGCCGAGATGCATAGGCAATTACTTTCCCGTGTTGCTGAAGAACACAGCCCAAACCTTTTCCAGAAGCGTCACTATAAATTAAAAATCCTCCCGTACCTGAGGGTAGTGACAAGATGGGTGCCGTTGTCAGTCTCTTCTTCAGCTCCTCGAATGACGCCTGGCACGCTTCAGTCCAGACAAATTATTCATTCTTCCTGGTAAGCTTGGTCATTGGCTCGACAATTCTTGCAAAGTCCTTCACGAACTTTCTGTAGTAGCCCGCTAAGCCAAGAAAACTCCGGATTTCAGCAACTGATCCTGGTGTTGTCCATGACTCAACAGCTGCTATCTTCTTTGGGTCTACTGAGATTCCATCTCCTGTGACAACGTGGCCGAGAAAGTCCACTTTGTCCAGAAAGAACTCACACTTGGATAATTTCCCGTACAGCTTCTCCTTCCTTAAAGTCTCCAGTACTATCCTCAAGTGCTTCTCGTGTTCTTCCGGGGTCTTTGAGTAGATCAGAATGTCATCAATGAAGACAACAACAAACTGGTCTAGGTATTGATGGAAGACCTTGTTCATGAGATTCATGAACACTGCAGGAGCATTAGTTAAACCAAAAGGCATGACTAAAAATTTATACTGACCATATTTAGTGTTGAATACCGTTTTGGGTATGTCTTCTTCCCTCACCCTGACTTGATGGTATCCGGATCTAAGATCTATCTTTGAGAATACCTTAGCTCCGCTCAATTGATCGAAGAGGTCATCGATTCTGGGCAGAGGGTATCTGTTCTTTATAGTGATGTTGTTCAGAGCCCGGTAATCTATGCACATCCGGACAGATTCATCCTTCTTGGGCACAAATAGAACGGGTGCTCCCCAGGATGAAGCGCCTGTTCTGATGAATCCTTGAGCCTTCAGTTCATCAATCTGGTCCTTCATCCCCTTAGCCTCCTTGGGATTCACTCGATAGCATCGCTGGGATATAGGGGCGGAGCCTGGTACTAGGTCGATAGAGAATTCAATATCTCGATTAGGGGAAAGTCCGGGAAGACTCTCGGGAAAGACATCTAGAAATTCTGCTATGAGGGGATGAGGAGGTACAGGATCTTCGGTGATAGAGGTATAGTTGATGCTTCTCAAATGTTCGGCTGCTCGAACTACTTCGAACTCGAGTTTTCCTGGTGGACTAAAGATCACGCTCCCTCGGTGACAGTCTATCATAGCATGTTGCTCACTTAGCCAATCCATTCCCAAAACTACGTCATAATTTGGAAGTGGCATAACTAAGAGTTGGGTTTGAAATTTATGGCCCGCTATGGTGATAGGGCAACTACAAATTCCAGTGATAGGTATGGGTCCTCCGCCAGTCATCACTCTACATATTTGTTTACTGAGTCCAACATCTATATTGTATGCAGAAATGAAGTCCGAGGATATAAAGCTATGTGATGCTCCAGAGTCGAATAATACTAAGGCAGGATGTGAATAAAGTAAGATGGAACCTGTGATGACGTCTCCAGTTGGTTCTGGTTCTGCCTCTTGTACTGCCAGGGCAAAAGCCTTTCCTTGCTGATGTTGCTTGTAGCGTTGCTCCTGAGTTGGAAGTGGAGGCTTCTGTGGCACAGCTCCGCCACGATTGAAAGCAGTTGGACAGTCTCTCACTTGGTGGGTAGCAGATCCACAGTGCAGACAATGTCCAAGCCTCTTCCTACAGATGCTCGCCTGATGTCCAGGCCTCTTGCAGAAATTGCAGATGGGGATTGGCTTCTGGAAAGTCTTGATAGGTGGCCTGGTCTGCTGTTGCTGATGTTGAGTTCGCTGGGGGTATGTAGGCTTGTGATTGTTGGGCTTCTTAGTATTCCCTTGGTAGTTGCTAGACCCTGGGAAGTCTCTTTTGGGACGGTTAAGTGTACTTGCCTCCAATCCTCGTGCTATCTTCAGCATCTTATCATAAGTTCGGGCACCATTTGCAATAACCATAGTGCGCAGTTCTTCACGCATCCCGAAGCGAAATCTCTCAGCACGGATTTCCGGGTCGTCTGCCATGTAAGTGGCAAATCGACTGAGTCGATCAAACTCTGCTGTGTATTCTTCAACAGTGTTGTTGCCTTGCTCTAGGTTCTGGAATTGCCTTTTCAGGTTCTCCAGAGCTTCGGCTGGAAAGAACTTCTTCTTGAATCTCTTCTGGAATGATCCCCATGCTATTCCCGGAGTACGGAATCGAGGTTCGTTCCGGAACCAGATGCTTGCCAGGTCACGCAGTTGAAGTGACACTGCTTCCACCTTGAGGTCTTCTGGTAGTCGGGCAACACTAACAAGGCGCTCCATTTCGTTCAGCCATTCGTCAGCATAAATGAAGCCCTCAGTTCCACTAAAAGTTCGAGGGTCCAGCTTCTTGAAGTTTTCAATATTTCCAACTCTGGGTTGGGCAACAGGCATCTGGTCGGGCTGAGGCGTATTTATCCGCCCAAGGGCAGCTACGACAACGTTATGGACACTCTGTAGCAGAGTTACGAGCTGATTAGGGTCGAGGGGCATAGCTCCTAAAGATGGAATGACTGGAATAGTCAAACCAGGCGGTGGAGGAGAAGGTAAAGCTACAGCAGGATTGGGTGTTGCCAGCTGTCCTGCTTCCTGAGCAGAGGATGTTTCACCCTCGGAAGTTGCTCGGTTGGGAGTGGATTTCCTTCCATTTTCTGGAATACGAAGAATAATTATAAATATACAAATAAAATCTTAGTGGCAAAATCGTCCTAAGTTTAATTCCGACTTCCTATAGTTATAGTGTTCTATAGTTCAGTGTACTAAGGTCTCTAGGCTGTCCATCTAAGTTTTTCTAGAGTTGTCGTGAAATAAAAGTTTTAGAATTTATGACTTGAGAGAATAAAAGTTTTTTGACTTTATGACCTGCATGGGCCACCACTAAAAATATGTCACGACCCGATCCCAAATTAGTTGGGGACGAATCAGAATCATGCCCAGCCTGCACCGTTGTGAGACGGCGGCAGTAAGCTGTTCAATAGTGGTACACAATATTTGCAGGAATAAAAGCTTTTATTCAAATTAAAACATAGAGTCAATGTTTGTCTCAAGTCATACTTACTACAACAGCATAATGGAATTTTATTCTTGAAATACATAATTTCTAATTGGCACTCTCTGGAATGGTTTCCTCCTGGACAATATCTGGGGTAGCCTCCGGGTACAACTCAGGATCGTAAAAGCTATCATGAAAAAGATCCTCATTTTCGAATTCATCTGGGAGGGGTTTCCAGTCAGGAAAGGAGCAAAGTACAGTTTATGAAAATTTAATGACTTTAAATAATAATGGAAATTTGCAAAATTAAACAGTTAAAAGAATGTACCTGATGCAATATTTTTTTTAGCAATTTGAAAACAATGTGCATTTGAATAGATAATGTTTATGACCGGCTTGGGTTGTACAATTGTATCCTAATGATACGATACGGCTTATCCTCGTGTGTTGAGGAGTAGGCTCGCACAATCAATATGCTTTTGGGTATTGGCCCGAATGAACAATATTTTCTCGTGTAGCAATGTGGTTTAATTTACAAGAAAACAATTATCAATTAAATTCGCTAAATAAACATAACCTGTACTTGCCTTTGGTTACTTGTGACTGGAAGTTGGTACCGGAAGGGAAATTCAGACACGTCCTTGAGATCCTGGAGTTTGGAGATTTCGACATTTTAGGGTAGAACAATTATTGGACTAAGCTAGTTGAAATCTAAATTCGAAAACCCTATTCAATTTAATTAGTGCTAAAGGGATCGAAATGCAATTTATACGAAGGAAAAGTTATTTGATAATCATTTATTTATTTGGGAAAATTTTTGTGATTTTCTACATTTACATCTATATATAAAATATATTATTTTCTTAAGTGAGAAAATACGATGCTATTTATTAGTAAGAATTTATAAGTTTTATTTTCTAGGAAAATCAATATTAATATATTATCTATTAATACTAACATGACAACAAAATAAGAAAAATAGCAACTACTCTACACATACAAGTCCTCAGAAAATAAATAGAAAATTGGCTTATGCCCTTACAAACCTTTACATAAATGATTAAAGAAAATTAAAACTTTAACAACTAGTCACCTGCACAAAACAATTTTGACAAACAATAGAAATTCTTTATAAAACCAATTCTTCCAAGTAGACAAAACCATTTCTTCTAACAACAGAACCTACTAATAGAACCATTTTTGTTCTCAACCCAACGAGACCACAAATCTATTCTTCCTAACTATAGAACCTATTTTCCCATTGGAACAATTTTGTTCAAGAGAGTAACAACTAAAACAAACAACCTTTTCCAACAGAACTAATTTTTCCATTCTCCAGTCAATCAAATTGTTCATTTGAACAGTTTGTTTCAACACAACCAACAACCCATTTTCTTTAATTAAAACCCAACTTAAGAAATGTCCAGAACCGAACTAATGTTCTAAAAACCCAACACAATTTTAACAGAAGGGTTTCGGAACAAAAATCCGAACTATCGAAACTGTTCCGAATTTAACGAAATAATTTAAGAATTAATCAGAACAATACCGAAACCGATCAGAACTTTTCCGAATATTTTCAGAACCAAAAATCGAAACGAAATAGAAAACGAAATCGAAAACGAAATCGAACCGAATTCTTTCTGGAATCGGAGGACCGTAACATCATTGACGGGGGTACGAATTGTACCTTGGTGATGAAATCGGCGCAGAAAAGACGGCGATCAGGGTAGCCGAGAGGGTCAACGGCCACGGAAGGCGCGGCGGACGCGGGGTGGCCGCGGGCTTGGGTTCGGGCGGACGGCGGCGGAGGGCCGCGGTCGGGGTCGCCGGGTTGGCGCGCACAGGGGTCGGCCGCGGTGGTGGTGGTTTGGGAGCTAGGGCTCAGATTGCTCTCTTTTAGGGATTAGAAACTTATGGGAGATGGAAATTGGAAGAGGGGAAGGGAACTTTATATAGGGAAAGAATTTTGGAGTTGGGAAAACCTAAAGTCATCCTTCAATTGAAGAACCGAAGGGTTTTCGGTTTGGGTTCCGTAAGGAAACCGAAGAAGATGAATGGAAGGCTTCATCCATTCATTCGAATTTTAATACAACACTTACAACGTTTTCCTTAATAAAAACAACACCTTTGAATATGATAACAAAAGTTGAAATATGTCCTATGGCTTGATTTGGGAGGTTGAGGGTTCAACTCTTAGGAGAAACATTTTATTCTTTTTATTTCTAGGATTTTATAATTAGTTAAAAATTCAAAAGAATTTATTTATTTTCTTATTTTTACCAATAAACCAATAAAATCAATTTAAAGAAATAATTTCTTTTATTTCTAAATTATTAGTAAAATTATTTCCTTTACTCTTATAGCTTCTTTTAAAAATATATATATTCAAGTTAAAAATAATTTCTTTTCAATTAATTATTTAAAAATCTTAATATGTATATATATACATGCTTTGTTTTGAAATTTCAAGAAAATAATAATTAATTGTTAATTGAACTAAAAAGAAAATCTTAAAATTTATTAAAAATTTTGTTTTGGGTTTTACAAAGCAAACTCCACCAAATGTAGATGATCCTCCCAGAAACCTCCAAAATCTAGGACACACATCCGCAGTATGTCCTCAAGGGTCTGAATAGTCCTCTCTGACTGTCCGTCCGTCTGGGGGTGGTATGCAGTACTAAACTTGAGCTGAGTGCCCAAACTAGTCTGCAGACTCCTCCAGAAATGGAAAGTAAAGCGACTATCCCGATCTGAGATAATGCTGACGGAACTCCGTGAATCCTGACTATCTGCCTCATATACAACTCCGCAAGCCTCTCTGTAGACGTACCCACCTTGAATGGCAAGAAGTGGGCCGATTTGGTCAACCTGTCAACGATGACCCAAATCGCGTCTTTCCCTCCTGGTGTATGCGGCAACCCGGATACGAAATCCATGGTGATATGTTCCCACTTCCACTCTGGAATGGGCAACGGCTGTAATAATCCTTCGGGCCTCTGCCTCTCTGCCTTGACCTGCTGACAGACCAAGCATCTAGCTACGAAGTGGGACACCTCCCGCTTCATCCCGTACCACCAGACATGCTCTCGTAAATCTCTGTACATCTTGTTGGCACCAGGATGTATAGAGTACTACGATCTGTGAGCCTCCTGCATGATCTGCTCTCTGAGCTCCCCGCTAGGCACACATAACCGGGAACCGTGCCTCAAGGTACCATTCTCTGCAAGTGAAAACTTGCCATCCTCCAATCCTGCACTGATCTGCTCTCGGATACACCGCAGAGCCACATCCTTGAACTGTGTCGCCTTGATCTTGTCTATCAAGTTCGACTGTATCTGAAGGCCCCATAACTGCATCTGCACTCCGGGCACAATTACCTCAATCCCAAGGCTCTCCAAGTCTGCAAGCAAGTGCCGATCCATAGTCAAACATATGGCTGTCGGATACCTACTCAAGGCATCGGCAACCACATTGGCCTTCCCCGGGTGATACTGAAGTGAGATGTCAAAGTCCTTCATCAACTCTAGCTATCTGCGCTGCCTCATGTTGAGCTCTTACTTTCCAATCCTATCAAGTCACCCATAACTAAATACCTACAAGCTAAGCACACCAATCCCAATACCACATATAGATATGCTCAAGAACAACACCCATCACATATATCCTAAGTATATCATCTATATATATACATGACTGATCAACCAAGGGTTAAAGTAGACTAAACTTATAAGGGACTGAAACAAATGCTTATAACTTAGGCTAAGGATGAATGGTCTGAATCATCAGTGTAGGCAAGGGAATAATGCTAAGGAGACTGAATTTATAAGCTAAAGGACAGGACATTTAGGTCCACTTGTATAGTCAATGTGAAAGGAAACCTACATGGTGACTGAAACATGCCTCTAGATCAACCTGGGCTCTCTTCTCTATCCGGCTGAACTAACTATATGCAAAACAGTGGTCTGAAAGAAGTAAACCAAACTGGTGTACAGGGAATGCAACAGGCAGTATACTGCAAATGGGTGCAGGCTACAACCAATAAAAATATATTACATATATATACAAGATATATATATATGCTTTACCCTCATCACCTCAACTCTACTCAAGTCTAATAACACCAACTCACTAATACATGCCTATCACTTCTAAGAAAAGGTCAGATACTGCAGGGTGTGTTGGGACAGAACAATGGTCAAGGGAGAACTCTTATCAACAACCCACATTATATCCCCAATAAATACAACTGTCCTAAATGGACTGAATAACCATGCCCAAGAAAGAGTTTAACTCCACTGTAGGACATGTACTACAGGTTATAATGAAGGGTATTGTAAGGCTATCAAGTAAGGTAAATGCTAAGCGATGCAGTAAGTCACCATGTACAGGAGTAAGGATGAGTGCAGACCTCTAATATGCACGATACTGGTCTGAACAATGGTCTAGTGAAACCTATGATGCAACATGGCAGGTAATGAAAGTTGAGTGCAGTGAACAACCTGAAATAGTATGAACCAAAGGAAAAGGGTCTCTAATGAAGGGTCTACACGCTGCCTATAAAGGTTGATCAACATGACTGAACTCAACACAAAGAAAACTTACTAAAATAGGAAGTGGACCAATAGGATAACAACATGTCAATAATCCTATACAACACTGATCTATAGGTACCAACCAAACCATATCCCATGTGCCAATATCATTTGTAACCTATCTATATATATAGATCTCTCAGTCTTAGGTAAAACTACAACTATACTCAAGGACAGGCTCTGGTCATGGGTGCCTCACTGGAAAAAGGTAAGGGAAAGATAATAACAATCATCAAGGCTATAAGGCATACTAACATCCTATATATAAACTGGCTAGTATTATAATAACAAGGAAATCATCTACAATGGGTTACTATTCTAATACCAATGCTAACTATCATCTCTAGGGTACAGACACCCTACAAGTCATCATATCATTACATTATGAAAGAACTACATATGTATAAGCTCTACAAAACTAAATATCCCTACCCCTAAGTTATTTGATGATAGAATACAATTTTTATAACAACAGAAGGGTATGATAATCATATGCGTCTGTCCAAAATCATGTTACTCAGAGTCTTCGTCATGCTAGTGGGCAAGCTACGATAATCACAGAGTTCTTGACTAAGGTACATACCTCTAGAATCATGGTATTTAAAATTTTCGCATTGCTGCATGCAACAGCAAAAACCTTAAATTCCTATACCAGAGAAATACGTCCAAAATCTGACTATATGTCCTCACTATGTCAACTAACACGACTATCGAAGATTCTAGATCCCATAACTGAGGTGACCTAGCCCATATGATTTTCTCAGAAGAGAAACAAACAACAAAAGAGCAACATGACAAAATTAATCAATCAACAAGGAACAGATGAAAACGGATTTCAAGATAGTTATAAGAGACAATTGTGGGAATGGAATCGAGAAGAACGGAACTTGCAGCAAGATCTCCAATAGTCTGTGCATCCTCGACTGTCCTGACAATAGCTCGCCCCTGCTGGTTTTTCCTAGCCTACTGCTGATGTTGTATGTACCTCTGCTGCTGAAAGAATCGGAAATGACGGAAAAGGTCTATGTACAGACGGAGGTGCACCTCCAATGTAGCAGAAATGCCAACCTGAGTTGGCACAACAAGAGCTGCGATCTCGAGGCCCTGATGAACAGGACGAGAGGTGGCCAGCCTCTCGATAGTTTTCCCCGAACCGGAGCGATGAGATCGCGTCTTCATAACCATCATGAAGACAGATCAAAACAAGAAGCAATTTCTGAGAATGAAGCAAAAATTCAAAGGAGGACAGTTTATACTCAAGGGAGGACAATAAGCAGCAAATTGTAGATATACGGAATCTGATAGGGTTTTCCTAGTGTGATTGAGTACCTTCAAAAATATACTAATTCCTACTGCAGGCTGCAGTGATATTCTAGTTCGAATACCACTACACTTCTAACCTAGACCTGCATGGGCCACCACTAAAAATGTGTTACGACCCGCACCCTAGAGTAAGGACACGAGACGTGGGTACGTCCAGCCTACGCCGCAGTGTCGGCGGTAGAACGCTGTCCTAGGTCACAACATCTAACAGTTTATGGTAATAAACAGTTATACTCCCCGAATGGGGGTGACATAACAGAATATATCTCAATCACATTTAAGGTAGAACATGAAAGGAAGATAGATAGCTAATAAAAGATGCAAGATCCAAATCCACAGGAAAACAATAGAGAGGAGCTAAGTGTCTATGATAAACTCCACAACATCCAGACATAATACAGATCCAAAATATATATACAACTCAAACTCCAATGCTATGAAATAAAATAAAACTATCTATGGAGCAACCGTCTCTACTGCTAAGGGATCCGACTGGAAGTCCGGATCGCAAGTGTCCTCTAAGGCTGTCCCATAGAAAGTGTCTAAGCAGGCCTCCTCCTCGTCCTCTGTAAAATTTTTAACAGGTCCAATCAGGACGGGAACGAGCACATATCTCTCAACAGTTTATAACAGGTTAGGAGTATAAATCATGCAATAGAGTAAAATACAGGAAGTGCTGAAAAGAAAGTACGTGTAAACAGGAGATATTTGTAACTGAAAGTAAATACATGATAAGTAGAGACTGTAAGTGGCTAAGTGATTTAGAGTACAATATGGTTATGTAAACGGCTTAGGGGCACATGAATACAACTAAGAGGCACATTTATACAGCTACTGGGGATAATGATCACATAACCAATTCTACTCACCCTGCCCCAATCAATACACAAAGATCCATTCAAGTTACGTTATATGCACATGAATACAGCTAAAGATACGTGACTCATGTAATGAGTAGTACATGAGGCACATGAAAGCACATGAGAACATGTAAAAACATGAACTAGTACGAGTACAAGGAGTACCTGATGCACATGATAAAGTACATGAACATAAAATACCCGATGCACCCGTAGAGGGATAACATCTCAGGAAAGGATCCATATAGTACTAATCCGTGAAGATACGTGTCAGCATCATGTAGAGTAATCTAGAGCAAGAATATAGTCCAGACATGTATAAAAAGATCAGAGAATGTACTCGCCTGCTAACTGAATGTCCAAGATGAAAGTACTATCCGAGGAGTGGTGTCTGGCTCTTATTTAGAACAGTACAAGTCACAACAAGTCCAGAATAGTAATAAGATGCACTACAATGCATTCTATATGAATCTAGGTCAATCTAGACCAAAGTCAACTCTTGGTCAACTCTGGTCAACCCTAGAAGTCAAACTAGGTCAACTAGGTCAAACCTAAGTCAAACAAGTCTATACTAGTCTAACTAGGTCTAACAAGGCTACCCAAGTCTAATCTAGACTTTAAGCTGACACACATCCACATCCACAGACTATAGGCTATTTCATGCCTATGAGCCAAAACATAAATCACATGACCACATGACATTAACTATATCTATAATAATACACAAATTGATATGTAGTATAATATAACATAGAATACACTAACATATAGGCTACCTATATACATATTACACATACATTATCTATATCCATATTAATATAATATGGTACACATATGCATATAGGTATAGCTGCAATATACATATATTATCTATATATATATATATATATATATACATATGTATAGAGCAAAGTGAGACACACAATGTGTCAAGTGTGGGTGAAGCATGTGTGTGGTGCCATGAGACATGAGAGTGTCAAGAGTGACTGTCATGAGGACAGTGTGGTGTACATGTGTGTGTGTGTGTGATTAGGATAGTGAAAGTGTGTGGATAACTTGTGTGTGCAAGAGAGTGAGAAAGCATGAAGGTGTGTGTGTGAGTCCTGAAAACAGTGAGCTAAGAACAGTGAAGAATATATGTGAAAATAGTGTGCAGTATTAGGCAAAAATAGTGAGTGCTCACAATGTGAAATCTGGAACCTAAAACAGTGTGGTAATGCATAAAAATTAGTGAAAAAAATAGTGATTCATAGGAAAACAGTGGCTAATGTAAACAGGAAAAGGAAATGAAATAATCAGTGAAGATACATAGAACTCAGTTCAGTCCAATCCAATACCCAGAAATCTCAGTTTCAGTCCTATTGCATTCTCAGGTTTAATATATTGAAATCATTTAACAGTTCAAACTAAACTCCAGTTTAACAGTCCATACAAAATACGCAGTTTAGGAACAATGGCCAATGCTCAGGTAAAATGGGGAAACCTATATTGAAATTTCAGTTCAAACAGGAACAAAAAAACACAGATTTCAGTCCATACAGTCCCACATATCATACATCCAGTTTTAAGCCCCAAACCAAAACCAATTCAACCCCAAATCAACATACACTTAGCAATCATGTAGGTGTACCACATGGAGGTTTTAAACCACACTAATCAACAGTATATAATAGTTAAATTGATGCTAGAAATTCATATTTAAAATCTAAAAAAAAAACTGGAATGAAGACTGATATTTAAGGTATCAGAATTTTGGAGAAAATAAGAAATGAGCATTGAAATTAAACTAATATGCAAAATCAGTGGTTGGTAAAGCAAGTGCATATTGTGTACGTGTCCCTTAGTGTGTTTGTGTCCACCAAGTGGACACAAACGTGTCCAATCAATTAAGAACCCAAATCGAAACCAGATACTGTGCAGTAGACCAATCATCGTGCACGTGTTCACAGTGCTCGTGCACACGACACGACACAACACAGACCTCGTGGTCGTGTCCAAGTGTCGACTAGGTCTAGGGCTAGGGCTAGGACACACTGATACATGTCCACGACACGTGTGCATGCGATACGACACGTGTATCAGTGCATGAAATCGACAACCGCCAATACAGTGTAATCCCCGTGCACGTGTTCGTGCGTGTCCGACACGACACGAGAGGGTCTGAGACTCGACACACGTGGTGACAGACAGTGCCCCTCACTGTGTGTCAAATCTCACGTGTCGCCGTGTCATGTCTGCGGCACAATCGCACCCGTGTAGCAGGACAGCAACCCGGCCGTGCACGCGCACGCGCGGCCGCGTGTTCACGTGTCTGTGGTGACTCGAAACGACACAAAAACCACACAAAGACACAAAAAACTCATAAGCGACATTAAAATCTAATTTCTTGTTCAAATAGATTCCTAAAAATCAATCGAAATGCCCATTGGGGCATTTCATCAAACACTTGCACCATGACACTGATACGTGTCCAAATAGGACACGAATCGGACTCAAAATCTATGGTTACCTATTCCTACAGTTAGGTTAGGCCTAGGGCTCCCTAGATATGCAATAAAATCAGAATTCTATGATATAGAATGGAATTTACCTATATGTGTCAAAATCCTCAAAAAGCTCCAAAGAGAGGTGTTCCTCTTGATAGCCAAACTTCTCCAAATCGCCCAAACTCTGAAATATCCTTACATAATCAGCAAGAACAGAAAAATTAGAATCTATAGCAATTAGTTTGGAGGAAAAGGAGTTAAATAGGAATTTTTATGGATTAAGGAAGATGGAGACTCACCTCTTTCCAAACTAGCAAATAATTCTAAAGGGAGGCTAGCCCTAACTTTGAGGAACATTAAATAGAGGGGGGAAATCAATGTGGCCGGCCAAAGCAAATTAGGGTTAGGGTTTGGTTACATGGTGTGGGCCTATGGACTTTTAAGGCTTAAGTCATTATTCATGACTTATGAAGTCACAAGCCATTCTAGCCTAATCAATTCCTAATCTCTCCAAATAAGTTCTAATGAGTTAATTGTCACTAACTTAGGTCAAGCTAGGGTTCCATATCCTAATCAAATAGTTATGACCTAGGTTAGCCTCTAGGTTAGTCTCCAAGGTCAACACTAGTCAAGTCAACTATATGACCAAAATCAATTATACTAAAAATCACTAAAAATCACATTAATTCTAATAAATCTAAATAATACATAATAATTCCAAATAATTCCCAAAATTTCAAAAATGACCAAAATACCCTTAAGCTAGAAAAGTGGTAGTGACAGCCGCGCCGCAAGCAGCTCTCCATCACATGGAACTGGTGGAACTTCCAGATGTGAGTTTTCCGCGATCGGAGCACCGCCGAGCTCACGAACCTCTCCACCAACTAGATGTCGTGCGCCGTCCACCTCCGACGGCGCCAAGCCTCCCTCCACCGAGAGCGTCGGGCTTCGCCGCCACGTACCCAGCCCGCCCCCACGCCGAGGACCGTACAACGTCATCGAAACTGTGCCCGACAAGTCACAGGCGTTCGATCCCCGTCCCCTCAGCGCCAGCCCCGGTGCCCCGACTCTTCGACGAGTCACCCATGCTCGGTCTTCCACTTTGTCGCCTGGCCGTGCCACCGGAACCTGCAACGCTTGGCCGCTGACGCCGCACCCAGCTAGCCAGCGCCTGCACGCGTCCCTCGTCGCCTCTCCGGCGGTCACCTCCGTAGATCCAAGCCTACGCCTCTGCGCTGAGCCGAGGAGCACTACGTCGCTCCTCGATTCCCTCTCTCCCTCGGTGAGCATTCTCCCCCTTTATTCACTCTCTCTCTCTTCCCCAAAGGTTCTCATCGAAAATGACATAAGAAGTCAAAATAAATGGGTTCATAGCAAATGTAATTAAACTCTGAGTTTAATCATTAATTAATAATTTGGTTAATTGATTTATTAGTATCTATTAAACAGGGAGTCGTGATTTTTACTTTAAAGCATGTAATTTCGATCCAGGGATTGGCCAGAGTAGCTGGTGTCACGACCCGCACCCAGATATATGAATGCGAATACGTAGGCCACGCCCAGCCTACGCCGCAGTATCGACGGTAGAACGCTGTCTAGTACCCAATAAATATACACTACATCTAGAAGGTCTACAACTATAAATATACTCTAGTCACATCACAATAGCTAAGGATGATAAGACAAGAAGATAAATAAAGCACAAGAACAACTAGAAACTACTAGAAGGAATCATAAGACAGGAAAATAAAGAAAGAAAAATAAGACAAACTAAGGATAACTACCAGGCAACTCACATAGAAGAATAGTGAGATTCACCTCAGCTAGCAACATCATGAAGTCCACTAATGGCACAACTACTACTAAAATATTGTCAATATATCCAGTCAGGATGGAATGAGTACATAGACTAACAACAGTTTCATAGTATTGACAAATGCTGTAAGAGACAATCATAATGGAATACAAGATGATATATCAAGACTGTAAGTAAAACAGGAAATCATGTCAAGGTGAATCATGCAGGAAAAGTAAGCTGAACTGTAATATGTAACTGATATAATAAATGTAAAATATGCCTCGAATATTATAGCATAATGTGATCGATATAGGTCAAGATCAGGCTTCCAGCCGACCGGCTACAAGTACGTGGACTCGGCCCGGCCGGAATGGCAAGCTATGGAGCAAGTAGTAGCACAGGTCAGGCTATACCCATCGTGAGATGAGGGTATAGCTATGATACAAGTAGTAACTCAAGGTGGGCATTGATCACACTATCTATAAAATTCCCCATTCTCCGAATAGTATACAGATCCGGACATAGTACGTCATGGCACGAGATTCCCTAAGAAGGTAGCTACTCCTTCTCAGGAATCGGTGTCAATACAAGTACAAAAACAAGATCGAGCAAGTACCAGTATCCCAAGAAAATCCAAGAATGACATCTCATGACAGGAATTCGGTATATACTAGTCCGTGTACCATCGTGACGAGAATCAAGTAAAATACTATAACTGAATCGGATACAGAAAATATCAAGACAAGAAACTACTATCAGAGAATGTACTCGCCTGCGGTCCTGAGTTGTCAAATGGGGTCGATGCTCAGAGTGATGCCACAGACCTAAAGATAAGATACATATAAGCTAATTAGGGTTCAACAGTGTTAGGCTTGATTCTATAGTATAAGCTACGTAATCTAGGTCAGTCTCAGTCAACTAAGTCAAACTAGGTCACACTGAGTCACACTAGGTCAAACTACATCACAAGAAGTCAAACCAAGTCAAACTAGGTCAAACTGGGTCAATGGTTGACTTACAGTTGACTTTTGGTCAACTGATCAACTCTGGTCAACTCTAGGTTAAACTAGGTCAAATGTTGACTCTACTTCGACGTTCAGTCAAAGTAGTCAACCATGGTCAAACAGGGTCAAAGCTAGTCCCTATAAACATCTACAGGGTCAACACATTCAATTTCAGTGGTTGTGAAATCACTGGAATCGATGGATCTCAAATCCGATACAAGAATCTTAAAAAATACGAATAAAAAAAAGAGAAAGATTATAATAATAGGGTAAAAACCTACAGATGTTGTCGGATAGTGAAACAACCATCACCAAGGTGTCCAGAATGGTCAAATCAACTAGGATAGCCTATCCATAAGTCCAATTTGGACACAGGGGCAAAAAGGTAATTTTGGGCCAAAATGGTGTCCGTGTCGGACCCACTTTGTACCGAAAAACGTGCAAGAATACTTGTCTACAAAACCTAACAAATTATATGTCTACGAATCCAGAATGCTGATACGAACCCAACGGTATATCCAGAATTGGATTCCGTTGACCCGATCTCAAATTGGTCCGTTGACCAGGATATTGAAATTCCGATTTGTACGAAAAAGTATGTCGGAGCCAATGTCCTCAAAACTCAACAAATTATATGTCAACGAGTCCAGAATGACGATACGAACTCAACGGTATATCCGAAATTAGATTTCGATGAGCCGATCTCAAAATGACCCGTTGACCCGGATATTGGTATCCGATTTGCACCGAAATGCGTGTCGGAACCAATGTCCACTAAAACCGAGCAAATTATATGTCAACGAGTCCAGAATGACGATACAAACTCAACGGTATATCCGAAATTTGATTCCGATGAGTCAGCATCAAAAAGTCTCGTTGACCCGGACTGTGGGGCCCGCTTTGAAACGAAACTGAAATGGCAGGAAGAGGGTTATACTAGCTTCGCATAGGAACTGACGGTGCACCAGATGGATCTGTGACGATGAAGATACGATCTCGCGAAGTTGGCTCCACGAAACTGTCCAAAAACAGTTCAAATTAAAACGTCAACTTGGTGGCCGTTTTGATGTATCGAACGACGAAATTAACGGATGAAATTTGAGAGGGATGAAGGGGTATATACCGAAATTGTAACGGAGCGAAGAAATTGTCGATCCAACGGTCGGATTGTCCAGAAAATTGACACGAAGTTGCTGTCCCGAAACGAGATTTTGAGTTCGATCCCGCGCGCGTCACGCCGGAATCTCGTGCAAAATGCACGAATAGCCTACGTGGCACGTCGGGGAGGTAGGAGGCGGCCAAGGGGGTGCTCGCCGGGGTCGTGCATGGTCGGAGGAGGATCGCCGGCGGCGGCGATGCGCGCGACGGCGCGTGGCACGCGACTGATGTTGTGGCAGCTGCTGCCGCAGCTAGCTGCTGCTGCTGCGTTTGCTTGCTGCTGCAGCATGCGGCGCGATGCGGCGGTAGCAGCACAACGGTCGTCGACGGGGGTGGCCGTGGCGGTGTGCGACGGTGGAGGTGTACGGTTGGTGGTGATGGTGTAGGGGTGGTGGTGAGATGGGGTTGATGATGGTGTTGTTGTTGAGGATGATAATGGTGATGGTGTGATGGAGTGGAGGAGGAAGGAGAAAAAGGTTGTGAAGAAGAAGAAGAGGATGATGGTGAGGTGGTGATGTCGGCAAGGAGAGGGGCTCGGCTAAGCATGGGGGAGCTGCTGGTTTAGTGTAGGAAGGAGAGAGAGGGTGTGAGTTGTGTGTGTGTTTATAATATAAAGAGAGAGAGAGAGTGAATGATATAATAGAGAGTGAATAGAAAGAGAGAGATATTTGAGATAGAGGGGGGATGGGTGAAGTCGGCTGTAGATGGGGGAAGGGGGTGTGTTGGTATGGGTAGAGTTGTGGGAGTGGAGTAATTTAAGGAGAAGAGAGAAAAGAGAGAAAGTTAGATATTTAAAATAAAGTAGAGATATTTAAATAAATAGGGAGAGAAAAAGAGGTATTTTAGAGTAGGGAAAAAAAGAGAAATTATGGGGGGGGGGTGTTTGGGTGAAGTCATGATAGGGATCACATAAAATCTGGTTGGGCGTTGGATCACATAAAAAGAGAAATTATGTGGGGGTGTTTGGGTGAAGTCATGATAGGGTGAAGTCATGATAGAGAAATTTGTGTATTCTTGAATGTATTGTGCGTGCCGGTGTTGAGTGTTCCACCGAGGGGGTCGGCGAACCCAGGGATTGAATTCTGTATTTTGTGTTTTGTATTCTGTATTTTGGCTCAGGCTCCAGCTCCAGCTCCATTTGCATTCTGGAACCTGTTTTTATTTTTTTATTTTTTAATTTAGCGACATTTTTAGCGACGTTAATATTCGTCGCTACATGTTAGCGTTGTTAATAAATATCGCTACTAGCGTCGCTAAATGCTGATGTGGCAACACGTGGCACCAAATCTGATGTCAGCTTGTCGTCGCCAAAACGTCGCAAAAATTTTGCTAAACGACGACCAAATCCTGACGTCGCCTTATACGTCGCTAACTAGCATCAACGAAGAAACGTCGCAGATAACGTCGCTAATTAGCGACGTTCTTGACGTCGCTAAATAACGTCGTCCGAGCGACGTTTTGCGACGTTTTCTCGTTTAGCGACACGTATTTTTCCGTCGTTCATGAAACGTCGCGAAAAACGTCGCTAAATTCTCTTAGCGACGTTTTCGTCGAGTATAGCGACGTTTTCTAACGTCGCTAATCTGACAAATTTTTGTAGTGGTATCCACATCACGATATTCCTAATAACTGCTAAGTCTTCTAGACATCCATAACTATTAGCAGTCATATCCTAACGCACGGTCTGTATGCACTGATGATCAGTCAGCATGCCAGTCTGTATCTATATGTGACTCATGACTTCGTGGCCCACAAGTGTCGAGGCCAATGAATGCGGCACGCACAAAGGGTGGTCCCTTAACTTTAAGTCAAAATGCATAAAAAAACTAAACTGTAGTAATTTGAATCTACATACGATTTTGAAAGAACAATTTTATATTTGCTAGAAATAATAATAAGTAAAAACATGCATGATATTGAGCAAGTAAGTAAACAGTAAGGCAAGGTGTCTTACCTGGAGTTTGTGTGCAGAAAGGCGACGTCCGATGACTCAAATCATCAGAATAGTGAAGCAACGAAAGCCAACTTTTACGAACGACTTCAGATGCTGAAATAAACATCACGAACAGATTTCGCATAAAAAAAATACCTAGGAAATGCCTGTCCGAAAGTCCAATTCTGGAACAGGGGCAAAATCATAATTTTGGGTCAAAACGATGTCCGACGTTGGATCCATTTTGTACCGAAATGTGTGCCAATGTCTACGGTCTCTAAAGTCGTCAAACTATATGTCCACAGATCCGGTTTGAGGAGACGAACCCAACGGTATGTCCAATTTTGGATTCCGATGAGCCGTGCACAAAATTGCTCGTTAGGTCGGATTACGGGCCCGCCAAAAAGACGTTCCGATCAACTTCTCAGAATTGGACCAAACTTGGTATACAGGACCAGAAAAATGATACGGTCCTGCTGGCGCAAGTTTTGTGTCGATCCGACGAACGTGCACGAAGTTATGGCCAAGTTTGCAAAAGGTCGATACGGGGGTATCACGACGGATACGCACTGATTTCGTCGCGCACACACAACGAAATCGAGTTTCGTCAGTTCCCACACGTCGACAATATCCATACGCGCCTTTCGATGTGTATACTGCACGACCACGTCGCCCGGTTTGTCGGGGTGCATGCCGTATCGAAAAGATTTCTAAAGTTTTCAATGTTATAAAAGTTGTTTTTCTCGTAACTTTGAAATCAAATAACTTTCTGCGTATTCAACGAAATTCAAATCTACAAGTTGAGTTCTAATCCTGGTTATTACATCTTCCACTGTTTTTAATTAGTTTCTATGAAACCCTAATGTACAGATTAAAAATTGACTTCCAAGTTGAGATTTTACACTGCCCATTACCTTGTTTTTCGAACAGTGGGGGGCTCGACTTTACGTCGATCTCGAGATCAATCCCGAGTGGGATGTCGAAATCCTTCTGATGGGATTCGAAGGGGGTTATATGGGGTCTCTATAGCAGTTCGTAGATCACAAATCGGTCGAGTAGGATCGAAAAAAACTAGTGGGAAGGGGAGTACCTGTTGTGGTTCGAAAGCAGAGCAACTCTGCTTGCTGTCGGCCTATGGGGGTTCGCGGCGATCCTGCGGCGGCGCAGGGCGACGGTCAGGCGGCCGTGGGTTCGCCTGGGCCTGGAGGTTCTCGGGGTTCAATCGCTTGGGGTCGAGGGTGAGAGTTGATGGAGAATTACTAGGGTTTTTGATCGTTTCGATCAAGAGTTGGGCTTTATACTCGTGGGTTTAAATCCGACTCAAATTTGAATTTTTAAACGATGATTCGATTAGATTTTGGATTTAAATCTGAGTGGCTCTAGTTAGGATTGCACAGGCGGAATTTCGAAAGATTTGGGGTTTGGATTCGGAAGATTAAAAAATGAATCAAGAAAATGTTAGCGGCTAACATGTTTACTCGGCCTAGAAGGAAAAGGGGGGGCTCGGGAAAGTTTGGCTACTGTAGCTGCAGCTACAGTAGCAAACACTTCTTTTTTTATTTTTTATTTCCTATTCCACACACACACACACACACACACACACACACACACATATATATATATATATATATATATATATATATATATATATACTTATAAAACTTTAAACATATAAATTTTATTCTAAATATTCATAAAGATATATAAAACAATATTTGTAAATAAAAACTATACTATTTGATAATAATAATAATAATAATAATAATAATAATAATAATAATAATAATAATAATAATAATAATAATAATCATCTAGACAATAAATTTGTAGAGTCATACTAATTGGGGAGGCACATACTACTAGGATTATTTTATAAACAAATTTTTAATATTTTCAATCTTTTCAAAACTAATCTAATTAGATAGTTAAATAAATAAATGATGGTAAACATAGAAAGATAACTACGATATGATTTCGAAAAATTAAGAAACTAAATATTCAAATGAAATGATTCTAATTACATCTATGGCTAATGTGCTAGTCAGGGCACTTGACCGCACTAGCAGAGCCAGATTGTCTAGTCAGTATGCATACAAACTTTAAGTATGACTGCGACCATTTTTATAGATAAATAATCAAAATAATTCAAAATGTTTTATGATTAAGGAAATTTAAAAATAACAATAATCGCAAAAAATTCTTAAAATTTTTGGGGGTCTATACCTAATACACTTTTTACAACAGTTCGTAAACGCTTGCTAAACGTTTTTCTCTTTTACAACGGTCAAGCAACAGTTTTATGAAAGTGTTGTCAAAGTGAGTTGAATTGGCAACGGTTATGCAAGGGTTTTAAATATTTGCTACAAATTTATTAATATTTTGCAGCAATTACATAAAGTCTTATAAAAGGCTCATTGTTAGCAACAGTTGTGCAATAATTTTTACAACCTGTTGTGAGTGGGCTTATTATTTGTAATGATTGTGCAATGATTTATGCTATTAGTTGCATTTTTTTGTTAAATAACAACGTTTATGATAACCATTGTCAAGAGAATAGACAACTATTACAAAAATATTGATCTCGCAACAGTTTATTTATAGCCGTTGTGTCACGCCCCCAAACCAGAATACTGGAGAGCGGGGGACAGACACAGCCAGCTACGTATATTGGAGTGCAACACATTTCGCAATACGTTCACGGCTGTCTAGATGCATGAGGGTTAATCTACAATCCATTAGTCTCTTATGGTCAAGAACAAGCCTAGTATCTCAATACCAAGCAAGCAAATAGATGTTACAAGATATTTGATCATCAGACATACAAAAATAAGGTATCCCAAATATTATATATTCAGATGATCATGAAGCTAGTCATACAAAATGCGAAGACTAGTAATAGTTAAGTCATACATGATCAACCCTAGGATTTGCTAATCATGTTACAGCCTTTAGGCAGACATAAATAAAGTTGCAACATGAGCTAACACATGCTCGGTGGCTAAACGCCTCAAAATAATAAGTTATTGTAGAGTGGAAGAGCAAAAAAAGAAACCCACTCGTTGTCACAGTTACTCCTGGTGTTCACCATCTGGCTAGAAAGCAGTTAGATCCTCGGGTACCACTCCAAAATCTGGCCATACAAAACCAGTTAGGTCAGACCCCAGAAAGAGCAAGTACCGCAAGGGAGTCTCCACTTATGAACTAAAACCAGCATATAAAGAATAGAAGAATCGATACAAGCAACATATTGATAATAACATAAATGATAAGAGTTAAAGTGAACATACGTGCTTGCATCAGAAAGAACAAGAGTTGGAATATAATTTCCTTGTTAATCAAGAGACAACCATTCAGGCACGTCCAATCAAGTTTTTCGTCTTGCTATCATTAGCTAACTAGGGTTATCACAGGCCTAGTTACTAACAAGATACAGTTGAGATATTCTCGCAGTCACAAGTCCTGCAGACTATCCAGGCTATCCAGGCGAAAGTTACAAGAGTTATCAAGTTACAAGAGTTATCGAGATTTCTGGTGTACCTGAGTACTTAGGATACAAGAAGTGCAACACATGACAGTGTACTGGAAATGCGCCCTGCTCGACGGCAAGCTATATGTCCACATGTGTGGCCGGGATAACGTGATCGTCTGTAACTGAAAAATCTCTCTATATGAACTACTTGATCATTCTAGTTGTTTAACCTAATCGGATTCATTTTGAATTCCTAACCGTGGTAACCAGAAATCCATGTCCTAGACATGATGCAAGACAAGACATGCAGCTTATACAATCACAATTAGGAAAATCAACCACGGAGTCAAGACAAGAGTTACACTAGCAAGACAGGAATAACTGTCGCAGCAGCATTCAGGGTTATACATGTCATGTCAGTTTACTTATCATATCAAGAATACTTGTCAGGAGGGCATCTTGACGGACCACTAGCAAGCTTATCAAGACGGGATCATATTATCATGTTCAAGTTCAAGCTTATCAAGTCGGATCATCGCAATTTAGGCCAAGTATAGACAAACATGCAAGAAAGATCAAGAACATCCATGCGTGATTGATACTATCAATCGCATATAAACTCTAGTTAAAGTGAAAAAAAGATTCTCGAAGCCAAGACGAAGATCTACAACTTTCATGTTTTGAGTTTTACAAGATTCTAACTATAAAACAACTTAAACAGGCAAAAACAGTACAAATCCGTGCATGGGCAAATCTGGACAAATCCGGCGCATGGGAATTTCCTGCGCAAATCCGTGCATGGGAATTTTCTGCACAAATCCGCGCATGAGAATTCTGGGCAAATTCGGCGCATAGAAATTCTAGGAAGTCTGGCGCATAGAAATTCGGGGTAATCCGGTGCATGGACAATTTTGGGCAATTCGGTGCATGAACAATTCTGGGCAAATTCGACGCATGGGAATTCTGGAAAAATCTGGCACATGGACAATTCTGGGCAGTCCGGTGCATGGACAATTATGGACAAATCCGGCGCATGGGAATTTTGGACAAATTCGACGCATAAAAATTTCCTGCACAAATTCGTGCATGAAAAATTCTTGCACAAATTCGCGCATGGGAATTTATTGCACAAATCCACACATGGGAATTTCCTGTACAAATTTGCACATAGGAATTTTTTGTACTAATCTGCGCATGGGAATTCTGGGCAAATTCGATGCATAGGAATTCTGGGTAATCCGGCGCATGGGAATTTGGGATAATCCGGTGCATGGAAAAAACTTACGTTGCATATTCAGTACATGCACATAGGGAACCTACGTGCATGACACGCTCGAAGTTAAAGGATGCGTTGCCAGGACTTCACGGAGCATGACCTATCGGGCGCATGAGGGTCGTCGTCCCCGAACAGCAAGTTTAGCCATTGAAGTTCCAAAAACTTGCATGGCCATAACTTACTCATCCGAACTCGAAATTAAGCAAAATAAAAGCCAAAACTGCATGAAATCAAATTCTCTACAACTTGGAACCACTAGTTTTTTGAGATAACAAGTTTTTAGAAATCAAATTAAAAAAACAAAAAAAAGCTTAAAACTTAAATCTACAAAAATATAACCATCAAAACCAAAAATTTTAAGCTCTAAAGATACTTAGATTCATGCAAGGAAGAGAATAGAGCAATCAAAAATAGAGAACCATCATGTTCTCCATGGAGCAAGTTATACTTGCCTTTGGTTGGTTGGTTGGTGGGAGGAGTAATGGAGAAGGAGGAGAAGAGTTAATGAAGAAATAAATAAGAGGAGAGAGAAGGAGTTGGTATAAATACCAAGCCAAGTCATCTTAAACCAACCCAAACCAAACCATGCCAAGCTAACATGTTATGTAGACCCAAGGTGAACCGAACCAAGACTAGCCAAGAACAACCAAAATTAAACCAAGCCAAGACTAAGCAAGACAAGTCTAACTATGGATCACCTGGCAAATGTCAGAAATACGTACACATATACTGAAAATATGTATAACAAAAAACATGGGTGACACGTTGCAAATTCAATGTCCAATTTGAATTTTGTTTATGCACAATAGGAATTTAAGCATTCAAATTACTCGTCTTAATTGGTTCCTTGTTCGCTAACAAATTTTTTTAGATAATTAATATTTAACATCGATCCAAAATATTCAATTGATGAAAATAATAGAAGTATATATATATATATATATATATATATATATATATATATATATATATATATATATATATATATATATATACATGCAAAAGAGCTTTTAGCCTTGTGGTAGAGAGAAGGCATGTGATCTAGGAGGTCAGGAGTTCGAACCCCAATGGCGATAAAAAAACATATTTCATAGTGACCGTTGCCTATTATCCAAAATAATTTTTAACCATTGTATAAAATATTTTAGGCAACAATTATCAACCATCATGCTTTACTCAATATTTACAATGCTTTGTTAATCATTGCCAAATATATTATTGACAATGCAATGTAACCGTTACGCATTAACGTGAGATCCATTGCATAATACGTTATTTGTAACTATTTATAGAAACGTTGCAAAAATCTCCTATAACCATTGCAAGAGGAATCTGCAACGCTCGAATTTACAATGGTTGCAATAACTGTTGCAGATTAATTTTGCAACAGATTATATAGTTTTTGCAACATTTTTTGACCATTCTAAGACATTCTAGTTTCTTGTAGTGGTGTTTCATAAGCTATATCATTTCATTAGAGTGTTGCAGGAACATATCACATATTACTCATTTTTCCTGTGAACCGCTAGCAGCATATAGGAAACAAGGTTACTTGTGAACCCCTTCGCCAAATTTAAAGTATACTTAGCTTAGAGTAAGACCATGGTTGATTTATAGTTGATTAGGACTAGAAATTTGAGTTTATATCACTTCTTTAATTTTCTTACACTAGGTGTACCTTACCATTGCATCGATAATTAGAATAATATACTAGTTCTTGATGACCAACAACTTTCACATTCTTAATATAGACAGACCAATCTTCAATCCTGATCTTTGTGTCACTTTTAAACACACTCGCTTGTGCTATAATATAATCGCACAACATTCGTCACATAATTCCAATTCAAACCTAAGCTTGAACTTGTAACCTTTTCAATTGAATTTGGAAACTTAACTTGGCTTGTTCCTCACAACCACTATATGTCCATGACACTATATTAAGCTCACAACATCCAAGACATGTGTGTCACACCCAAATAGACTTTCTCCTATTTTCAATTCAGTTACAAACTACACTTACACAAACCCTAGTCCTATTGAGCTACCGGTTGACTTCACCCAAACCTAGTCCAAACTCAACCCAAATATCCCCATACCCCTACATGGTTCATGCCAAACATTGTATACTATTTTTCTATCTACAAAACACCAAACATAATGATATTACATCCAAAACCTAACACTTAACCTACTAGAAATAATTTCAGCCCTATTAACGTTAGACTTGACCCAACTATATAACTCACTATTTCACCACTATATGTTGTACTCAAGTATGGTCAAGTACACAAAATGGATAGCCAATCCTTCCCACTTATTCATCTTTCATAACATCCAAGCACCCTTAACCATTCCCTTTCTATAACCTACAAAATCCTAAACCATTAACTCTCCACTCAACCATTCACCTCCCCCTTAATGGCTGGCTATATATAAATTTATCCTCACCATATTACCTCATAACATCTCAACAAAACTTCTTCCTAACCCTCTTCCTAATATTTCATCTTCACAAACCATCTCTAAAATCCTTCTCCATTTCTCTCCAAACAACCATCTTTCCTCCCCTATCCAGGCTGAATCTGAATTCAGCAACACCCCATCAATCCGGCCATAAATCCCTCTACACAAAGTCTCTCTCTCTAAAAGTTGGTACACTTCTTCCTCTCTCTGTCCTTAACATTTTCTCTTCACAAACCTGCCATCAAAACCCACTCTAACTTGCTCAAAATAGTCCATTCATCAGAGGTGTCCAGGCTGAATCCGAATTCAGTCTATCCCCTTCTCAGGCCACTCCACCACCTCCACAACCCCCAAACCATCACCACACCACCCAAATCTCCTCCCCTACCTCTTCTCAAAAAGTTTTATTTACAACTCAACACCTAAATCATCCTACAAGTCATCCAAACACCTCATACAAACCGAAGATACCCTGTTGAACCCGCCAACAATAGCTCCACTTCAACACCTTGTTGCCACTGCTTTCAGCACCAAAAACCCTTCAACAATCACCCTATCCTCTTTCTCTATTTCTCCCCTAACTTTCCTAAGCCCACAACACTTGGATCGAAGTTTTGGAGCCCCGAACAACAGCTACGAGCCGAAGTGTCCAAATCTGGACAGATTTGTGCAAGGGGTACACACAGTCCATTTTACCCCCATTTTCCTTTGGTAAATGCTCAAACTCCTCCTCTTCAAACCTATATTCATGTTTTTAAACTTTTTCTTCATAAAATTTAACTTGTTCTTCATGAATACCATCATTTGTTGCATGAAATTCTAGCAATCCTTCATTGACAACTAGGAATGTCCTTATATAACTAGTTGTTGTTTATCACCTTATCATGAATACAACTTTTGTAAACACTTGTCCATCATGATATTAACTCCATTTATCACTAAAATTTATAATATACATGTTACATTTAAGGAATTACATGCATAGTTACAATTGAATGAGACTTGGTGAATGTTATGTACTTAGTTGTACACATGTATAGGTTTGTTTCTAGATAGTTATTTTGTATGTATAAATACCATGTTAGAAAAACATATGCCATGCTAGATAATATTTAATTATGTGTTTATATATAGTTGAAAAGCATGTATATAGAATGATTTGTATGAAAGTTGTGGTTGTGTTAACCCTAGAAGTAGTTATTGTTATATGCACTAGTTGTAGTTGATAATAGAAAACCTTAAATATGTGAAAGATAGAATTATATATAATGTTGCATGTGATTGAGGATAGTATTAATGAGTTCCATTTACCCTTGAATTTGATGATGACATACTTTAAATGTCTACTTGAGTTAGGTTAGCACTTGCCTTATGAGCATTGAGAATGTGTATGACATACTTGTACAAGAAGACCTAGTAGGTAGGACACCTAGTACCTATATATTTGAGAAGCAACTTAGCAACTACATGTGTCATGACCCGCTCCCGAATAATCGGATACGAGTCAGACACGTCCAGCTTTCGTTGGGAGACATAACTAAGTAAGCTGTACAAATCTAAGAAAAAACTCCAAGTAATCATAATCAACAATCTCATCACAGATGCTATATACGTTTCCAGAACAGATCACCACAATCCACTAAGTTATTTTAATACAATATTAACAAAAGTCATTCGGAGACAAATTCGGTAAATAAAAGTGACAACTGAGAAATCCTGACAAATATATAAAATAAAATCATTACACAACTCTAGCAATGAAACTAAATTAAATCTCTATAGCTTCTAAGTCCTGAACCATGGTGTCATCCTACTCATATATGGCCTCAAGCTCACCTGTAACATATCCAGTCATGCAAGGAGCAAAGTACAGCCCCGACAAAAAATAGTCTACAAAGTAATCTGAAATACAAAAGTAACTATATGGACTAAACTACAATATGAAACAATAGCACAAGAACTGTAGTAATGAACAAGGCAATCAATGCAACACGTGAACTTAAAATATTAAACTAATGTGTGACCGGCTGGAAACCACAATATCACAATAGTGTGCGGCTTAATCGTACGTGAGGTGTACGATTAGGCTATTCACAATAACCTAGCTAAGGGGTGTGTCACACACTAGACAATATCTCCCCAATCCCTGCATGAAAATCAATGAGACACAATATGATCAATTAGACACAATATAATCGTGTAAATCTCGTGTCCAATATGTCGCGGGAATGATCAAACTCAAAAAATCTTGTATGTTTTGACTTGTGGTTTGACGCGAAGGTGAATTCGAAGATTGGTCGGACTTATGATTAATAGAGTATACTTGAGGATTGAGTAGATCCAATCTGTGTATCGAGAATGAATCAGTCTAGATTCAAAGCAAGAATTACGTCCCAACGAGAACGAGTATCCTGCAAGAATGCATGACGATTTCATGTCCAAGTCTGGATAGTCGAACTTGCGTGAGATTGGGGCGTGGCATATTGTTAAGCTAGACGACC
The DNA here is from genome assembly GCA_029216955.1 of Iris pallida. Taxonomy (NCBI): domain Eukaryota; kingdom Viridiplantae; phylum Streptophyta; class Magnoliopsida; order Asparagales; family Iridaceae; genus Iris; species Iris pallida. Next base: position 16,971,736 of record JANAVB010033219.1, on the reverse strand, counting down.
TTGTGACCGATTACGTAAATTATGATAAGCGACTTAGGGAATAAGGAATGTGGATTATGGTTTAGTGACAAATCGTGTTGTAGCATGCTTGACTTGGGAAGAGTGGATAGGTGAATTATCGAACGTGTTCAAAGAAATAGACTACGGACGAGCGATATTGATAGGTCGAGAAATTGGTTGGACAGAACTTATGGTAGGATGACTTTGCTGAATGACTCAAACCCCTTGGACTAAGTGTTGTAAGTGCAAATAGGAGGAATCTATGCTCGAAGTTAGAAATCGGAGTGATGCGAGCTTGGGTAGAAAATCCCGTATTATCAACCTTGGCTTGACCTTAGGTTTGGGGTCAGTGTTGATATTATTGTTTGGGAACTACGATTCCAATACTGATGGTTGACTATAGCCTGGAAGGATAGCCTAGCGGTTAGGTAGACGTCCCGGTACGGAGAGATAGGAATTGTGGAGATACCACTCATGAGTTTTGGCTAAAATACATATATTTTAGGGATGATTGAATATGTGCACGATCCAACTCGAGTGGTGATGACGGATTCTCTATCATGAGGCTTGGCTAAATATACGTATTTTGGAGACGCCTAGAATATGTGCACGATCCAAATAAGTGATACGTTGTATTCAAATAAGATTAGAGGAACGATAAAGTATCGAGGATTTTGAAATCGTGTTTCGAAGAAATATTGATGGTAGTGTGATCATTAGATTTGAGACGAACTTGAATGTTGGTTGATCGGGTGGTTTGCCTAGAACTGAGATTGTTCGTGTGCACGACGAGTTTAAGTTACCCAAGTCGAGAGATAGTTGTTCGTGTTGAAAAATAACCAAAGCACGAGCGTGGCTCAGATTGAAGAAATGCATAGGAGGATTGTGTGCGAGAATCGTTGGATGTTGAATCAAGTTATAAGTCGATAAGTGTACTCAGTTAGTTTCGAGGACGAAACTTTTTTTGAGTGGTGTATAATATAGTGCCCTGTCCTTCTCAGGCAATCGGAGGAATCGAAACGCCAACGACGTTTGGACTTAGCCATGCAGCGGCTGCTTGAAGACACGCTCGGTCGAGGTGACTCCTCGTTCAGGTGGGTGGCTTCGGTGAACTTGTCTCAGCTTGGCCTTCATACTAATAAATCAAAAAATTTTAAATGCACAAGTAGGCTTGATAATAAAAGAGACGAATCTACATAGTTAAGAGAATAATCCCAACTTGAGTCAAACTGAGTTAGAACATGGAAAAATGTCCTACGGTTGGCTTAAAAGTGTTGCATAATGGCTTTCAAAATGACACTCGATCCTTCGTCCTGTGGCTTAGGAGAAGGAAAATTAGTTTATTTTTCCACAAGGCTATGGGCTTAGCATAGCCATGGGCGTCGTACGGTATAAATGCTTGAAAAAGCATGTACGGCTACTGTCCAATGCTTGATAAAGCATGCACTGTCCTAATGTCCGATACTTGGCATAGCCAAAGTGTCCCTCAAGTCGTAATGCACATATCCACGAGGCAAGGCTTGACGCAGCCTTTGCTCGTCAAGTTGTTGTACGATTTAGTTAGACAAAGTTATGTTAGGCTACCGAAGCACGGTCCTATGAGTTTTACGGTTGGGTATAGCCACAAAGTCCTACGATCTTAAGGCTCATCATATAGAATATGACTTGAGCGGTAGCGTCGTATAGAATGCAAGTTGGTTTAAGGCACGAGCCACGGTTGGTTCAGTAAAAAGTTAGCCACGGTCTATGGCACCTAAAGAACATGTTTTGTTCAAGTTAAGCGGGAAGGCTATACAATAGCCGTTCCCTGGATTTCAAAGATTGGAAAGTTCAAGCGATGGTTTGTCGTCGAGGCGGTCTCTCGTTTGGGAGTCTCATGGTTCCGATGCATATTTTGTATGATATGGTTTCGAGCACGTTTTGCTAAAGAGTATGGTTTGAGTCATTTCACAGATTAGGCCATACATTTACGTGAGTCTAGATAAAGTCTCGTAGGTGCATGATCATGGATAACTTGTCGACAAGGGCGATATTTCTTCGGACGACAACCTGGACCCAGAAGACCGATCCGGCCATGGAGAAAACACGGTATAGCTGACGCTGGATAGGCAACCAGGGATTCGGTGGACTGTCATTGGGGTTAGCTACCTGTATTGACCGGCCCATTCTATTCCTAGCTATGTCCACGATGGCTAGTTAATGCCAGTGACCTTTCATATAGATAAGTTGGCGTGCTGAGCGGCTATCGGTATGCACGGTGTTGGTCGAATTAAAGGATCACAAACTGAGTCAAGGAAAGGTATGCACGGTTGCAACACCAGTATGTAGCCTAAAATTTAGCTGTAGCAAAGACACGTGCTTCGGTACGAGATGTGGCATCGAGTAATAAGTCGTTGGCATAGAGTTGCATAAGTTGGAATTGAGTACTTTTGAGTTAAGTCAAGAAGGGCCGTAGGGTAACTTCGGTTAAGTCATATTGAATTACGAGGCACGACCTTGATATGTTGAGGCACGACCATGCTGTCACAGCACAAGTATAGGCAAGACTAAGTGGGGAGGCACTGCCTTAATTATATTATAGCACAAATAGAGTCTATGACACGGCCAAGTTGTTGCGTTCCACATATAGGCCGAAAGGCAAACACGAGTCGATAAGATGACATCGTTGGCACAAGAAGGGTCTAGAGGCAAGGTATAAGTAAGTTGTTGGTACAAGGTACGATAATGGTCTAGAGACACAAAATAGGCCAAAAGTTTATGTCCTAAAATCAATCCTAAGACAAGAATAGAAAGACAAACATAAAGAAATTATGTTGTACAAAGTAAACTAACGTATTAGTTTTGTATAGGTGGGCGAGGAGCTCCAACCACCCGTACAGTTGAGCACTGACTGTGAGACTCGTCTCACAGTATCGGTATTTATATACGGATATGTATTTTGTAGTGTATTTCATATTTTCTTGGTTTTCGTAATGCTTTGAAATTTTTCCTAACTTATAGATTTCCTTCTTGGTCGGCATACCGCCAGTATACCGGAGTATACCGACGGCATACCGTCCAGACAGATTTTCCATATTTTAGATATTTTCGATTTCAGATATTTTCATGAATAGTGTTTTCGATATTTTTGTGAATAGTGTTTTGGATATTTTAATGAATAGTGTTTAGATATTTTCGTGAATAGTGTAGATGCACCCTATTACCCATTGGATATTTGGTTTTGTTTCGATGGTTAGGATTGAGTTAGATCTTCACATGGATCACCATCCAACGGGTAAGATTAATTCCCCCTTCTATATATACCATTTCACTTTCTTTCTCCTCTCTCTTTTTATTCTCTTCACTCTCTCTTCATTTTTTCTTTCCTCTCTTCCCTTGGAGCTTGCCAAGAGCTTGGCCTTGAGGTCTAGAGTGTGGTTTCGTACCCCTCTTGGTGGTGGAGTAGAAGATTAGGCTTGGAGCTTAACCTAGGCAAGTACATCTTGCCAAATTTATGAACAATATTATTTTGTTGTCATTTTTGTTTTCCTTGGTATTAAAATGCTTAGAATTGTTCTAAACTCATTTTATTAAGAATGTTTTCCTTGTGATTCTCATCTATATGTATGTTTCTAAATTTGGTTCGAACTAGGTTTTAATTTTCTGTTAAAATCTAATATTGACTTAGTAGAAAACTCGGTATCAAGAGTGATACTGGTGTTACCATCATGGATCTTGGTCACATATACATATATGAGGCCCTCACCAAGCTTGTATACATAGATTTTGAGTTTGGTGGAAATTGGAACTCGTTTCGGTTCCCGAGAACCTTTTTTTGGAGTATTTTAAGGTATTGATCTATCAAATCTTTGAATTTGTGAAAATTAATACTCCCATGTTGTAGGGAATTAAATTTTATGCAATTTTGACTTTTGAAAATTTGAATTTCGATTTTAAACAAAGTTTTTATGGCCGTAACAAGTTTTGGAGTTTTCAAGAATCAACTTTCTGTAACGGTTCGGAAAATCCGTCGGAAATTCACAAAAATTCGTCGAAAAATCCGAACTTGCACCACAAAACTTGCTGTGACACTTCGGAAAATTCGTCGGTAATCCGCAGTAATCCGCCGGATAATCCGGTTAGGCTGTTTTTGTCTGTTTTTGCCCGTTTCTGCCCGTTTTTGTCCGTTTTTGATATTTTCTTCGATTGTAATAATTTCTTAACATGATTAGATGATCTTCCATAGTTAGAACGATTATGCACCCTATATACACTTGACACTAGCACATGTTTAATCATTTTTCTATGAAATGTACTTAGCTTTAATTATTCTTTCCCACATGCCATGATATGTCTTTGATAGATTCTTTCTTACAAGCTATGATAATTATTGCCATGCTTTCTTTGTCTACTAGATAGTGACCCGTCGTGGTGTACTCTTGTACATGTCTTTCTTTGCTTACATGATAGTGGCATGTCATGGCGCACTCTTGATTCCAGTACATGTCTTGCTCCTTGATAGTGGCTCGTCGTAGCGCACTCCTGGCTTCTTATCTATTATATTTTCTTGTTGTGGCTTGTTATGGTGCACATTCTCGTTATTGTCCAGTCTCGCATGTCTCATGTCTAGGATGGATTCTGCGAAATGCCATATCCGGAATCCAACAAGAAAATGTTAAGCACTAAACAACTATCTTGATTACTTAGATCATTGAGAATTTCCTAGTTACCTGTTGCCCCTTTGGTCTTGGCATTATATATATCCTTGGGATTTGGAGCTATCTGTCATGATGAGCACTCTTCCAGCACACCGTCGAGTGGGGCACCTCTTTAGGATACATGTATCTTACTGCAGTGTGTATGCTATACTTTTTTTCCTTTTGGCTTGGACCATTCAGGTAGTAGCAGGCAGGTGCTGGACTTGGAATTCTCAGACTTGTATTTGTTAGTAATTAGGATTGTGACAACCCTAGTTAGCTAATGTATAAAGCCGTACTCATTGCTTGGCCGTGACTATTGTATGGAGTCCAGTCTAGTCTAGTTTGTCTAGGCAGTGTCCGGATTTGTTTATTTTCAGTACATCTTTGTTTATGCTTTACTTTTGCCGATAAATGATTAGATACTAAAGTTCTGTTCAGGAGAAGGGTTACAACCCCGGTCCTTGTTTGGTTTACGGGTTGTAACTTGGATTTCGGAATAGTTCCTAAGTTATCTTATCATTTGTCGTTCTATATAGTTACCTAACATGCTTACATACTCTAGTTACTTAACATGCTCACATGTTCTAGTTCTTACATGCTCCAGTTATCTAACATGCTCACATGTTCCAGTTACCTAACATGCTCACATGTCCCAACTACTTAACATGTTCACATGTCTAGTTTACCTTTCAAGTTCACATGCTTCCTTTTTCTTACATGTTCACAGTTTACGTTATGTCACATGTCCTTTACTTTATGCTACATGTTGCTTTACTTATTATCTTTTCTATTCTCGGGATAAGTGCATTGGTAGTGCACGAGTCTCGATTTGCTTTTACTTAATTCTGTCTCTATCCATTGCTATGATTTGTATGCTGATTTTAGTTCATAGTTTGGCTTCCTTTGTGGTACTTGCTATTGGGGGTCTGACTCCACTGGTTTTGTTTGGCCAGATCTGATAGAGGAGCCTGGAGGATCTTCAGTACCTTCTACTCGTTGGTGATTATCCAGAGCACCAGGGTACCTTAGTAGATTTTTTATTTCATTCTCCCACTAGTTATGTACATTATTCTTTTGTGGCGTTTAGCCTCCGAGCACGTGTTTAGCTCGTATTTTGGACTTGACATTTAGCCTACGGGCTAGAACATGATTTGCGTATTCTAGACTATAGCTAGAGCTTATCATGTATGACTATTACTCTTGCTAGTCTTCACTCTGTATTACTTGCTTCATGATCATTGATATATGATAGTTTGGGACGCTTTAGTTGATCTTACTTCTTGTACATTGTTTACTGCCTGTGATTGAGATACCTAGGATTGCTTGACCTAGGATCGACTGTTGGCTTGTAGTAGTAGTAACCCCCATCTATACAGCTTATACGTTATTTCGAAGTACTGGAGTACTTTGGTATACGTAGCTGGCCTGGTCCGTCCCTACTTGCCAGTATTCTGGTTCTGGGGCGTGACATAGGTTTTAGTGGTGGCCCATGCAGGTCTAATTTATCAGATATGTGGGGGTTACTGATGTTTAGATATCTCAGTCATAATTCTCCTTTATTGATATCCTTCGTGTTATTCTATATCTCTGATCCTTTGACCTGATATCTGCCCTAATCGTTGATCCTTCCTGTTCTCTCGATTTAAATCCTTGTGTCCTTTAACTTTCAAGGACACTGTTCTTAATCCTTCCGATCATCTTGTTTGGGTTTTACCGATGGCAGTTCAGTAATCTTCTGTCAGGCCAATTATGGAGGATCGGTCTCAGCATTCAGGGGCAGAGTTCAGAGTTGACCCGAGGGCAGAGGTGTCAGTTCAGCCCGATCAACTAGCAGGGTCAGTCCTGTCAGAGTCCAGCTTCACCGGCTACCCCGGCAGTCCAGCAGTATATGGCTCATGTACCGATTCAGCAGCAGCAGGTCAGAGCAGCAGTTTCGAGATGTGGGCAGGCAGAGTTTGGTATGTTAGAGCAGGTTTTGGCTGAGGGCGATTATGTTGTAGGTATTGTCCTGTTCTTCTTCCACTCTTATTTATCTCTTGGGTTACGCATGTTTGGCGAGTTTCTCGTCTCACTCTTCTGTCTTCGTATCTTGAGATACATGATATTTATCACATGTCTCGACTACGAAGATACGTCCTGGGTAGAGTCATGTCTTGGATCAAGTCATTGGTACCGGCTTATTTTAAGAATTAACTTTTATCTAAGTTGTGGAGTCAGCGTAGGTCTGCTCCTACTCAACTGACTCAGGAGATATATTTATGCATATGCCTCCATCCCTTCTTGATTGTATTTGTGTTATTGCTTACGCATTTACTTATATTACTGTTGTCTTTATCTTACCAATATGCCATGCTTTGTTTTGATTGACATGATTTTTCAGCTATTTAGTTTGGTTTTCATGCTTGACTAGATTTAGAAAATTCCGAGGACGGAATTTATTTTTAAGTTATGGAGAGTTGTGAGACTCGTCTCACAGTATCGGTATTTATATACGGATACGTATTTTGTAGTGTATTTCGTATTTTCTTGGTTTTCGTAATGCTTTAAATTTTTTTCTAACTTATAGATTTCCTTCTTGGTCGGCATACCGCCAGTATACCGGAGTATACCGATGGCATACCATCCAGACAGATTTTTCACATTTTAGATATTTTCGATTTCAAATATTTTTATGAATAGTATTTTCGATATTTTTGTGAATAGTATTTTGGATATTTTGATGAATAGTGTTTAGATATTTTCGTGAATAGTGTAGATGCACCCTATTACCCAATGGATATTTGGTTTTGTTTCGATGGTTAGGATTGAGTTAGATCTTCACATGGATTACCATCCAACGGCTAAGATTAATTTCTCCTTCTATATATACCATTTCACTTTCTCTCTCCTCTCTCTTTTCATTCTCTTCACTCTCTCTTCATTTTTCTTCCTTTCTCTTCCCTTGGAGCTTGCCAAGAGCTTGGCCTTGAGGTCTAGAGTATGGTTTCGTACCCCTCTTGTTGGTGGAGTAGAAGATTAGGCTTGGAGCTTAACCTAGGCAAGTACATCTTGCCAAATTCATGAACAATATTATTTTGTTGTCATTTTTGTTTTCTTTGGTATTAAAATGCTTAGAATTGTTCTAAACTCATTTTGTTAAGAATGTTTTCCTTGTGATTCTCATCTATATGTATGTTTCTAAATTTGGTTCGAACTAGGTTTTGATTTTTTGTTAAAATCTAATATTGACTTAGTAGAAAACTCGGTATCAAGAGTGATACTGGTGTTACCATCATGGATCTTGGTCACATATACATATATGAGGCCCTCACCAAGCTTGTATACATAGATTTTGAGTTTGGTGGAAATCGGAACTCGTTTTGGTTCTCGAGAACCTTTTTTTGGAGTATTTTGAGGTATTGATCTATCAAATCTTTGAATTTGTGAAAACTAATACTCCCATGTGTTTGCCATTAAAATTTTTTGATTGCAAATTTCAATTACAAACAGAACAGTGTTACAATGTAGGACTTAGACGTAGTCCTAGGAGTACACTTTTGTTTATCTGGGTCCTTTGTGCCGATGGAGCGAGTGGTAATGCGTTGACTCCGTTGACGATCTGACGATGGTTCTTGGTTCTCTGAAGGTCTGAGTTGCTCTGGGTGCCGGAGCTTACGGAAAGGAAGAAGACGTTGAGTGTCTGTATCTGCCTCTCTGTGTGTATTCGTAGGTCTGTCTCTGTATATGTATCTCGGTATAGAAGAAGGAAATGATCCCTCTATTTATATCTTGTAGGCTGGTTGCTTATGCGCGCATATTTAGGATGCGCCCGTTTGTGGGGATGCCACGTGGTGATTGCTGATGGAGGCGCATGGGCGATGCGCTTTGATTGAGGAGTTGAATCCTTCATGTTGTCTTTGTAGGCTGCGACCGAGCTAACACATAGCAATGGAGAGAATCTTTCAGTTACTGAGATATTGGATGATTAGCACCCCTTCATAGGCTGAATCGAGTCAAATGACACGTGCCGTAGGTCCATGGCTCAAAGATCTCGGATTTGGTGGAGAGTGATCAGATAGGATGCGCCTGGGATTGGGCGCATGAGGAGACTTTGGCTTGTAATCTTTAGGAGTCACGAACCAGTCTGGGCGCACGGCTTTTGAGGCGCATATGAGGCTCCAGTAGTGACTTGACTTCTGTCTTTAGGGATCATAGAAAAGTCCGAGGCACACGGCTTTTGAGGCGCATGCAGAGATTTGGAAGCATAGCTGCGAAGGCGCATGCGAATGGTTGGGCGGCCACATGGCTTGTAACCGCCGGAGGAAAGTAATGATGATGCTGACGTTGGCGACGCTTCGTCTTCTGAAAAAGATGTCAACTGTTCAGTCCTCGGGGGACGTGCTGCCAACTCTGTCAAACTTTAGCATTTAATGTTCTTGACATGTGATGGGCCTTTGAGTGGGCGCATCGATCTGCGTTCTACTAGGCACATGGGGACGCATAGGGACGCATCCTCATAAGGCGCTTGGTGCTGATGGGCGCATCTGCATAATGCGCGGTCTGACCGGCACATCCGCTTTGCATGACACGTCTTTATTGGTCCGACTGTTACGTTCTTCGAGTGCTTTAAATAGCCGTTTCTTGGCCGAATTCGAAGCGTCAGGTTCATCACCTATTTAATGCAAATTCATTACACGGGATTCGGAGAGCCAGCCACTTGGCGCATGGGTTTGATTTGCCCGACCTATAAATAGTGGCATGGAGAGAGTTTACTTCTCGTTCTCTCACGTCCTTCCGAAATGAACTTGTTTGCTCGAGGACATTCTGTTGACGAGATGCTCCCGAGGGTGAAGATGCGACGCATTGTCTTCATTGATGCACTTGAAGGTGACTGTTACAAAAAGTCGGAGTCGAGGGCTTCTGAGGCAGACGGAAGGTGCCTGTTGCATCCAAAGATTGGGATGCTCGAGCCTCGTCTCCGTTATGTGGGAAGAGCCGCAGATCGGAATTGTGGTGCTCCGATCATCTTCCTTGGGCTTTGGGAGAGCTCCTCCTCCCGCTAGAGTGGGTGTTGCCCATTCCGGTTGGGTTGAAAGCTGCTCCTTTAGCCGCGGGTCGATTGCGGTGCTCTCCTCTTCATTGGTTTGGAGAGCTCTTCCTCCAGCTAGAGGGTTGATTGTCCACCCTCGTTCTGCTCAATAAATGCTTTATTAGTCGAAGCATTTGATGGCGCATATACTGAGACTTCATGATGCGTCTGACTGAAAGGACGGCATATAACTGAGCTGCTGAATGCACATAACTGAGCCGCTGAAGGGATGTACATAACTGAGGATGCACATAACTGAGCTGCTGAAGGGATGCGCCTGGCTGAGAGCGCATGGCGAGATGCGCCTGTTTGAGAGCGCAGGGTGGTTGCTGCGCCTAGCTGTAGACTTAGGGTCTTTTCTTTGTAAAAATTCTCCTTTGTACAGCTCTTTTTTTTAGACATGTAATAGACTTTTATATAAAAATCTTCTTTTAATGTCTAGGCTTTTGCTATTTGCTGTGCCAAGTACTTTATCCGAGCTCCCTGGCGCATGTAATGTTTGGCGTATAGGATTTCTGGTCCTGAAATTCCATGCTTCTACAAGATCCCCTTCAAAGTTTTCAAAACTTTTTGTCAAGTTTTGGAATACTTTGAATAAGAAGCATGGTGGTCGGGGCGCATGACTTTTTGGGCACATGGATACTCCACGCATCAGTGATGGGGCGCATGTTCTTCTCAGTTAATGCAAATGATAACGCTTCGATAACCAAGAAGATTAATGATGATCTTTTTAGGTTTATTTACAGTTATCTCCTCACAGAACCCGAGGCGGCGGCTGAGGTCACACTTCATTCACGCGTGCGACTAAGCCTATAAATAGGCATCTGATGGAGAGAGAGAGTTCTTCCTCTCTTTGCTTTCTCTTTTAGAGTTCTTCTTTTGAAAAAACCCTAACTTTCTTCTTTCACGAAATGGCTCCCAAGACTTTTCGCGGCGGTGCTGGTAAGGGAAAGGAGCCTGCGGAGTTCGTCGAGGAGGACGCTCCTGTCACCATTGTGACTCCGGCCGACGTTCGGCCTGCGGTGACGGATGGGTGTCATCTTTCAACTTTTTTTAGACGAGTTTGGAGCACATGGCTGAGTTGCATCATGTTGTTGTGCCCTAACTTTTTGTCGTCGACGCGTATGGACTTCTGTCCTAATGATGCGCTGAGGCTATTCCGCCGATGCGCATGGGTTTAGGCCCTGATTATGCACCGAGGCTCCACTGCTAACGTGCATGGGTTTACACCCTGATGATGCGCCGAAGCTTCACTGCTAATGCGCATGGGTTTACACCCTGATGATGCGCCAAAGCTTCACTGCTGATGCGCATGGGTTTAGACCCTGATGATGCGCCGAAGCTTCATTACTGAAGCACATGGGTTTAGACCCTGATGATGCGCCAGGCTGTTTGACACACTTTGTATTCTTTAAAGCTTCTTGCCTAACTTTTGTTTTTGCTGTGTCAGTGTCGATGACTATTCCTTTGCTGAATGAAGTCCTTCTGGATGCTTCTCTTTGTCAAATGGGAGTTGATTTCGACGAGGAGGTTATTAACCCCGCGAAGGCTGCTATCATACTGAATCAGCCTTCCGAAAGAATGCTGTAAATCCAGAATTAGTCGCATGTTTTTCTCCAGAGTATGATGGAGAGCGGCAAACTGGAATCTGCTGAGTCCGAGGATATGACCTTCTTGAAACCTGCCTTTTGTTTGGTGACCGACTGATCTCCACCGAGGCGAAGATACTGAAGATCAAAAAAGACTGGTTCTTCTCTGCGAAGGGCATTGTCCTGTACATGCGGCAACTTGAACGCCAATTGCCGCTGACAGCCTTCTACCGTTTGGCTTCCAAGAGAAGGATGTCATGGGAACTTACTCCTTCTCAAGGAGGGGCAGTGGGGAGTACCCTTTTGATTGATGTTACCTCAAATCAAAGGGATACCTTAGCCGCCTCGCGAGCCGGGCCCTCATTCAGTTGTCGAACTTTGTGCCCTGGGAGCCTTTATAGTGAGGTCCCTAATGACACATTTGCCTTTGGTGCTTCGACCTTTACAAATCGGATGTTAACGTCAAAGGTTATGTATCCGAAAGGTGGCTTTAGGGTTGAAGGTTGGTGTCACCACGTGCTGAAATGGGACGAATTGACCCTTTGGCTGAGCTTAAAGAGATTGGGCTGACGGCCGCTATCCGTGCCACACAGGCCGGCGTGGATCTCAACAAGCATATGTTTCTTACGCTCTTGGAAACGTTCAATACCCAGACTTGCACTTTCTTTACTCCAGTGGGGGAGTTGGGATTGGCTCTCCATGAGATGTACGAGGTGTCCAAGCTTACCTGGGGCTCAGAGCCGTACGAGGAATATTTTCCGTCAAACGAAGAGATCTTCGTTCTGGAAAAGAAGGACCCGAAGATGGTGGCTATTTTTAAAGAGGTGGCAAGCCATCATTATCTGATGCAATGGAAGGACAAAGGCAAGACTCAGCCTCATGTAACTGCTTGGAGGGATTACGTCTTCAAGCAGGATTTGGCTGACTTCTCGAAGATCCGGTTTACGACTTCGCAGGGGCTGAAACCTGCGGAAGTAACTTCCGAAATGAGCCGACTAGACGAGAAGGCCCCCCGTTTAAATGAGAGTGACGAAGACGTGTACAGCTGTTTCTGGCATTGTGTGCACCGGATGTCATCCAAGGCAGTATTGACTGCATACTTGATGATATGGCTTCGGGATTGTGTGTTCTCGGGCGGATCTGGCTCTGTGGAGAGGGTAACCCGGAACCTCCTTTTGCCAGCAGTAAAATTGGTTTTTGGTCGCCCTTTGGCTCTCCTCCCCGCGATGGTGTGTAACCTGTTGCGGGGTTTAAGGACTTTTACTGGTGATGTGATCCATGGGAGAAGTAGGAACGACAACTTTCCCCGGGCTGAGCTACCATTCCATTATCTGATGGGATGGTTGATTCTACATCACCCGAACGTGATGAGTCCAGGTCCTGAAGAGGATCACGTTGAAGGTGACGCCTTTATCTGCTGCTTCTACAAGAGGAAGTGGCTGCACACCGGCGTCTCCGTTTGTAGGAGAGTCTTGTCTTATCTTCAGGGGTGGGAGATTGTCAAGGTCAGTCCCATTTTCAAAGATTTCGAGGCTGACCAAGATTTGGAAGACTCTGGTGAGGATGCGATCACTCTGCCGAAATGGGGGTTTCATTGGTTGCAGAGTATTCGGCCTTCCCACTTGGTCTACCGAAACCAGAATAAGTATTATCTGGAGCCATATCTGTCGAGCCGGTTTGCTCGCCAATTTGGTTACACCCAGCTAATGTTACGGAACCCCAGTAACAGTCTGGGGTTTGCTGGAAGTTTGTTTGATGGAGCCCGGGGTTGGCAATATTACAATGTCGGGTGCACTGGGGTTCATTTAATACACCAGTTCACAACCCTCTGCCACAGATCCTGTATTCGACCGTTAAGCTGTATTGCGCCATGAGTACTGTACCTCCTGATTACGATAGGGAGACCAGTTTCATCGTTGGAACTCAGCTAGAGGCTACGAAAAACATGTTGGCGGCGGCCCGGTCATATCGTCCACCAGAGTTGGTGGAATATCGGGCTGCTGCTGTAGCATCAACGGGAGGCACTCAGGAAGATTCCCCTGCTGGAAAGAGGCGGGCTGATGCGGAAGCCGGTTCATCTGCACCAAAAAGGACGAGAAAAATGACGACTCCAAAGGCTACGGGAGTGCCGCCTGTAACGCCACTGGAATCAGTTTCTGCTGAGGTACAGACGTTCTCCATAATCTGGCCTTTTCTGTCATTTTTGTGACATATGCTTTCCTTTTGTAGGAATCGTTGAAGAAGAAGACCCGGGTTTTAAAACCGGGCGTCAGTAAACCGAAGGAGGTGGCGAGCTCTTCTGATGAGTGCATTCCTCCGATTCTAATGTCTTCCGTGGAGGAGAATCCTGACAACGTCATTCCTGCAGAGATTTTAGTATCTCCAGATTATGTTGGAAGGGAAGCTGAGGTTGAAGCAGTTCCCGGGAGGGTGCAAGCCGCCGTGGGGGCCTTGGACATTGAGGGTCCAGCCGATACGGGACTTCTAGATGATGAAGTAGGGTGGAGTTCGTCGTCTTCGGATGACGTTCCTCCAGAGATGAGTGGGCCTATTGCGGGAGCAACAGACATGATTGAAACAGAGGAGAGGGTTGATTCTCCTCCTTGTCATGATGAGGGGAGGTCGGCTGCAGCGTTGTCGAGCCCTATCCCAGACTCAGCAGTGGTGGCTGCCGACCGGGAGGTAGCGACAGATTCTATCCCCGCGGAGGGATTTGATGATAAAAATGAGGCTCGTCCGCGGATCCTGACTCCAAGGCCGAGTCAGAAAACAAGTGCTGATCTCGCTGCTCTTCCGGAGGGAAAATGTCCCGTACGGCCTGCTGATAGTGGGTTGGGGACGGATGAGGTAGCCCCTGACGTCGGTGGTCCCTCCGAGCTTGAGAAGGGTTTGCTGGAACACTCTGTTGCTTCTTCTACTTGGGGTACGATATCGACGCCTCTCTCGACTCCTTTCGCTCTTTTGGCTCCTCGGGACAGTGGCGAAGTTTAAGGCCCTGTTGAGGGGGAGTCCATTGATGCCGAGGTTTCAGCCTCGCAGATTGAAGTCGACGGACCTTCTTCCGGTCCACCGTCTAGAGCAGCTCCTCCAACTCCTGCTATGACGTCGCAAGTGCTGGCGGATGCAGATGAGTATATGAAGTTTATTATTGAGGCGGTGTATAAGATGCTGCAGAGGGGCGTGTCGGCAATGATGAATGCCAATGGGAGTTTTCCAACGGTAAAAACCATGGCGCTCCCTCACATCGGTCTGATACGTTCCCACCAGGTTCATGATCATATGGCCGAGATTCTGGAGGCATCGATGGCCGAGCTCGACCAGCTGCTTTTCGAGTTTCAGTGTATCCAGCGAAATGATCTCCCCGCTCTGATAGAGATAGAAAATGAGAAGTTGATCGCTGAAACTGAGTCATCTTATCAAGCCACCGTGGCTGTCTGGGAGCACGAGGTAGCCGACGTTGAGGCTACGGTGGAGAGGCTATCTCAATCCGCACAGGAGAAGGTGGAGTTACGGGCTGCGTTGGACGCCGGTATAGCGGAGGTTAATGCTAAGATTCGTCTCCTTAAAGACCACCGGGCCCAACTCTTGTTAGATGCTGAGCGAGTCCAGGCTGAACTTATAGCATCTAAGGAGGAGGAAGCGACTTTCATCCGCCAGGCTCTTTCCCTGGCCCAGCAGCGGCAACAGTTAGACGAGAAGCATGAGGAAGACACTTCTCCTGAGGCCATAGAAATGATGCGTCAAGAAGCCGAACGTCGAGTCCTGGCGACCGTAGAGACTCGAGCGGCAGACTTGAAGCGTCGGATTGAAGAGCTTTCGGCCAATCCCGGGGATGTTTAGGGATCGTAGTCTCTTTTTTTTTCTTTTTTTTGTGTAATTTGTAACTCTTGCTGGGGATGTATTCTTTACTTTTAAATAAAGAATAAAGAGTTTTGTGGTGTGTTCATTTTTGTTGTCATAAACTTGATAATTTGTGTGGACCTATTATCTTTTGCGTACCTTGGTTTTTAGGTACAGATAACATGTTTGGAAGAACCGACATGTTTGCTCAGAGGTAATGTGGACGTGGCAAATATAGGGTTCAAATGATGGAGTCTTCCTACTCAAAGGTGTTATGGACGTGGTAGGAGTGAATCAGGAGGGATACGCAGAACTACTCAGAGGTAATGTGGACGTGGAAGTTCTGCTATCAATGTACGACAACGCAGGGGTTGTCTGTACGGGATGTTTACTCAGAGGTAATGTGGACGTGATAAATATGATGGGTAGCGTAGTCTTACGGAGCGTAAGATTCCGTTTTGTAGGGCATAAGAGAACAACTCAGAGGTAATGTGGACGTGGTTGTCCTTCTACTGGAGGATAGAACGCCACGGAATAGCTGGGTTCCGGAAGCTTAAGATTTTGTGGAAGGGAATTGTACGTGAGCCCCGATGATTGGGTCCACAAACTCCCTTGTTGGGTGAAGATAGAAGTACATGTCTGAAGGATGTCAAGAGTAGTACTTCTTTAGGAACTTACCGTTGATGGGCATCATGAACAAGTCTCCATTGGGTTTGGCGAGGCGGTAAGCACCGTTTGAGTATACCGTCTCTATGATGAAAGGCCCCTCCCACTTGGGCTTGAACTTTCCTGGTGTCTTGTGAGTCAACACCATCGGCCTCCTGATTGCCAGAACCAGGTCACCTACTTGGAAAGTCCTCTGCTTGACCTTCCAATTCTCGCAGACGGTGACGTTGATTGTCTTCCTCTGTTAGTTGATTTGTGATTGCTACACGGAGTGAGGGTATCTGGATCTCGAGAGGTAGTACCGCTTCGCTCCCATAGACCAGGAAGAATAGTGTGTTGCCCGTCGGGGTCCGTACTGTTGTGTGGTAGGCCCAAAGGCATTCGCCGAGCTTTTTGTCCCAGTCGCGTTTGTTGGATGACACGACCTTTTTGAGTAGCCTGACAATAGTCTTGTTGAATGCCTCGGCCAATCCGTTTGCTGCCGGATTGTAGGCGGTTGATGCCACGTTTTGAATGCGATTCTTGTCACAGAAACTGCTGAAAATATGGCTGATGAACTGAGGACCGTTATCGTGGATAATCCTCCGAGGTACCTCGAAACGGTACACGACATGGTGCTTAATGAAGCTGACCACCCTGGAGCTCTTCACTTCCGCCAGTGGAACTGTTTCTGCCCATTTGGAGAAGTAGTCGGTGATGGCTAGGATGAAGCGGTGTCCCCTTGATGAAGGAGGGGTGATCGGTCCTACAATGTCCATGCCCCAGGCTTCAAAGGGCCAGGAGGCGACCGTAAGATGTAGTGGTTCTGACGGTGTATGGATGAAGTCAGCGTGAAGCTGGCACGTATGGCACTTTTTAGCATAGTCGACAGCGTCGGCTGCCATGGTTGGCCAGTAGTAGCCCATGCGTCGCAGTCGATCCTGTAACTTAGGGCCAGGTTGATGGTCCCCGCAGGTTCCGTCGTGAGCTTCTCGAAGGGCTTTGACTGCTTCTTCATTGGATAAACATCGAAGGAGAAGTCCATCGTAGGAGCGTCGGTACAGCATTTTAGTAGCTGTATCATAATAGAATCGAAGGAAACGTCTCCTGACTAAGACGGCTTCTTTCGGGTCCTCTGGGAGAATTTCGTAGACAGCGAAGTCGATGAACGGGAACCTCCAGTCTCGGACATTAACACTAGTACTTGTTGACATGGCATGGGCCATTTGTGAGCATAGGTTGTTTTTAGGACAGACCAAGTCTCGACCAACTACCGTGACGTAGTGTTGAGTCCCGAGGGGTACTGCCAATGAGGCTGCGAGGCCAGCCAGAGCGTCAGCCTCCAGATTTTGTAAACGAGGTACATGTTCGATGAAGAACTTGGTAAAGGTTGAAATGATGTTCAATGCAACTTCATGGTAAGGAATCGGATCTTCATGGCGAACTTCGTATTGCCCTCTGATCTGGTTAACGACGAGTTTTGAGTCGCCATAGGCTTCCAGATGATCCACCCCCAGCTGTTGCGCCAGCTGGAGTCCCATGATGAGAGCGTTGTACTCGGCAACATTGTTGGAGCACGGCTTCGAAAGGGAGTAAGTACGCTGGATGACCAGCTGATCGGAGGAGACCAAGACTACCCCCACTCCGGCGATGATTTGGCCTTTGGGGCCTGTTCTTGAAGCGCCATCGAAAAACATCCGCCAGACGGAGCTTTCTTTGGTGACGTTTGATTCTTGCACCTCATCCGGGATGTCTTCATAGAGTCTGGAGGACTATGGGATGGGGTGTGCAGCTAAAAAGTCGACCAGAGCCTGACCCTTGACGGCTTTTTGTGGAACAAACACCATGCTGTATGGCGTTAGCAGGATTGCCCATGTAGCTAGCCGGGAGTTCAATGACCCTGGCTTCGTCATGAGAACTCTGAGTGGATTGACTCGGGAGTTGACATGAATTGTCTGGCCCGAGACATAATGGCGAGTCTTCTGGATGGCAAATACCAAAGCCAAACACTTTTTTTTCAACGGGGTTGTACCGGTGTTCGGCCCCGATCAGTGTTCTACTGAGGTAGTAGATAGCTTGCTCATAGCCTGCATCGCTGTTCTGAGCCAGCAGAGCACCGAGAGAATGATCCATGGCACGGACGTAGAGGAGAAATGGTTTACCGACGACGGGTGCCACCAGGACTGGCTGGCTCGTCAAGTAAGCCTTGATATCGTCGAAAGCTTTTTGGCATTTCTCTGTCCAGACGTAAGAGACTCCCTTCTTCATGAGCTGGGTGAAGGGTTGACATTTTTTGGAAAGGTTTGCTATAAACCTCCGGATGTACGCCAGACGCCCCTGCAGACCTCGAAGTTCTCGGAGGTTCTTAGGAGGGTCCATGTCAAGGATGGCTTTGGTCTTCTCGGGATCGACATGAATGCCTTTCGCCGTGATAATGAAGCCCAAGAACTTTTTGCTAGAAACCCCTATGAAGGATTTAGCGGGGTTCATCTTGAGTTGATGCGCTCGCATGAGATTGAAGACTGTTTTAAGGTCTTGTAGGTGATCTCCTTTGAGACGGCTCTTGACTGCGATGTCATCAACATAGCATTCGATTGTCTTGCGAAGCTGTTGACGGAAGATGGTGCTCATAGCTCGTTGGTATGTCGTACCAGCGTTCTTCAAGCCGAAGGGCATCACTGTATAGCAGAAAACCCCCTTTGGAGTCCTAAATGGCGTGTATTTTGTGTCATCGGGAAACATCTTGATCTGGTTGTAGCCCGAATACCCGTCCATGAAAGACATGCGTTCGAAGCCACATGTGTTGTCGATCATCACGTCGGTGATTGGAAGCGGGAATTCGTCCTTCGGGCAAGCAGTATTGAGATCCATGAAGTCGATACAGACTCGTATCTTCCCATTCTTCTTGGTGACTGGGACGACGTTGGCCACCCAATCCGGGTGTTGTTCTTCACGAAGAAATCTGCTTGTCAGGAGTTTGTCTACTTCCTGATCGATAGTGTTCATGATGTCATGACGAAAACGTCGTCGTTGTTGTTTTATAGGCTTGGCATCAGGTAAGATGTTAAGCCTATGCATCGCGATCTGGGGATCAAGTCCCGGCATATCTTCGTAGCTCCAGGCGAAGACATCGATATATTCTTTAGCCAGTTGGATTAAAGATTCCCGGTCTTCTCCTTTTAGACTTTTGCTGATGAAGATGGGTTTGGAAGAAGATCCATCCCCAAGGTCGATCTGCTCGACTTCGTCTTCGGTAGGGGGTTCACGTAATTCAAAATGAGACTCCCACTGTTCTCCTAGGCGTTGAGCCCAGGGTTCTTCCTCGAAGAATTCTGGCATTTAGTCTTCGCCTTCATCTTCTTGGGATTGTGCAGATGTAATGTTGGCTGATAGCACTTTCTTGAAGACTGATCCGATACTGGTATCGAAATCCCAAGTTGATGCTTTGGATGAATAAGAATGTTCTACTTCTTCTGCCTTCGAACTCTCTGGAGTTGACAGCGGCGTGACATAGCCCACCCCCCGTCGAGTTCGATGATAGTAGTCCTGCGGCTTTCCTTTAGGTGTTGGGAGACGGAGAGGAAGACGTCGACCCTTGCCGTAGTTCAGGCCTTTATTGCTTTTTAGATCGTACCCCATCTTTTGGATGAGGTACTTTGCCTTGTCCGTGTACCGATAGACTTGTATTCTGCCAGTATCTGGTTCTTATTCGAGTGGCGAAAGGTCTTGATGACGCTCGACTTTGCCGAAGATGATGGATTCTTCGTCTCGATTCCGCGTTGCGGAGGCTTGCCTTTAAGACGCACCTTCAGAGGTGCCTCAACTGCGCCTTCAATGGCTGGTGCCTTCTCCTATAGTTTTGCCACAAGGGGAGCCGATATTTGAGGCGGCTTTTCCTTGAGCCGTATCTTCAAGAGAGCTTCAGTAGGTGTTCTACTTAGAACAATTGGTGCTTTTCCAGGTAGCTTGATAGTCATAGGAGGCAGTATCTGAGGCGGTTTCCCCTTGAGTCGGATCTTCAAAGGAGCGTCGGGAATCATCTCTGGCTCCATGTCCGACTCTGCCACTGTTTCTGCTTCATCATCAGCGTCATTGGCTTCCCCTTCGTCGAGTGACTTGTATAGGGTAGCATCAGTGAAGTAGGCTTCGACCCCTTTGAAAGGGTCAATGTCTGCGAACTCCGTCCGGATGATGTCGTTGGTGGACACATACTTCATACATTAGTGGAGTGTAGATGGCACCACCATGTACTCATACAGCCACGGACGACCCAGTAGGAGGTTGTAGTTGACGTCAGCGTCCACGACATAGCAAGTCACCTCGGTTCTGAGGTTACCAATATGACACTTCAGCCGTATTTTGTCCAGCGACTCGCTTTTGCTAGCATTGAAGCCACTGATTGTGGTGTTGGAAGGCGCCAGTCGATACATTGGGATCCCCAGTGTTGAGAGCAACGTCTTCAGGATGATGCTAAGAAAAGACCCCGGATCGATCTAAATCCGCTTCACCTTGACGGAACCGACATACCCTGTATAATACAGTGGCCTGTTATGTCGGTTGTGTTTGAGCAGCATGTCTTATTGGGTGAAGGTTATGTTGGAGATAACTTCATCCGTACAATGACAGTGCACACACATAGTCGGAGTATCCTCAGGCTGCTTGACCTGACTGATGAAGGACTCAGCATCCTTCAGGGCTTCACAGAGAGCTTCACGAGTGTCCTTGGAAAGACGAAGAAGCTCAAACAGAGATAGGCGGGCAGGAGTACTGGCAAGTTGTGCCAGTATGTCGAAGTTGTGGGGCTTGGCTAGCCCCGAAGCATTCTCCTTTCGCAGAGGCTTGTCGAAACGGGCCTCTACATGCTTCTGCTTATTGGCTACTGGAGGCCTAGATGAGCCCTATTCCTGGGCAGCAGGGACGGTGCAAGGAGGCACCACCTCGACGGCAGCTTCGTCAGGTTGGGCGTTCTGATGTGAACGTGTCTGTACAGGAAGTACTATTCCGCAGAGGAAGAGACCATGCCGCAAGACTTGATCTTCCTGCCCTTAGTTTTGGAGGCAGAGCGTACCTTCGGTTGAGTAACCTCGGAGACGAGATCAGGGTGAACCCATAAGACCTCTCCCCGAGATGTGGTGAGTGGGATGAGTCCACTCACGTTGTCACGAGTAGGTGGTAGATTGACCACCTCCATTGTCGCCTTAGGGATGGGGACGACGCCATCTTGTGTTGTGGTTGGCGGCAAGGTGCCAAATTGGAGTGACACCAGGTTGGTCGAGACCGTTTTCTCCTTGTAGTCGACGGAGATAACATCCGTATTGATCATGCGCTGGATGTAGTTTTTAAGGACGTAGCAGTCCTTAGTTGGATGTCCAACAAACCGATGGTAGTGACAATACCTCGGATTGTCCACTTTTCCAACCTCGTCGGGACGCTTTGGGTCCGGCAACTTGATCTTGTCACCCTGCTTCAGTATCTCGAAGAGTTGCAGGGTGTCTTCATCGTTGAAAGAATAAACCTCCTTTGGCATTGGTGCAAGTGGAGGCTTCTGGGTAGGTGCTGATACACCTTTGGAGGCATTGACAGTCAATACATGTTTCTCCTTCGTCTCTCGTCCAGGGTTTATGGCTACAGGCCGTTTTGCCTTGTCCTCAAAGGCAGGAAAACTAACTCCCAGAAGGCGAGCATTGGATGCCTTCTTTTCTGCTGCTTCGGCTTCGATGATCAAGAAACTCCAGTCGGAAAGAGGAGTAGAGTTGAGCCAGAGTTTGATCGCAGGCAGCATGTTCATGCTGCAGGAGGAGAGGAGTGCATGTTCTAGCATGCCCGGGGGCAGTCTAAAGCTGGCCTGTCGGAAGCGTTCGATGAATACTCGAACTGTTTCCTTCTCATTCTGACGTATCTTTATGAGGGACGCCATTGTCATGTCCTTCCCGCCGTCGTTGAAACGGTCGAGGAAGAGACGCATCAAGTCGTCGAAGAAAGATATGGAGTTATCGGGGAGACTGTAGTACCATTCGTACGCCACTCCCTTCAGTGCCCCGACAAATATGCTAGTGAGTAGTGCGTCCTCCTTCGGGAGATGTCCCATTTGAGACTGGAAGTACGTCAGATAGCGACGTGGAGAGTCCTTTCCGTCGTATGGCGTCAATGTTTGTGGTTTATACTTAGGAGGATAAACCACTTTGTTCCATTCGAGGGGATATGGTTGGGGGATCCCCATCTTTTGGAGCTCCTCTTGTCTATTCTTGGACTCAAAGCGCTCGTGCAAGTCCCTGATCATTTCGACCACGTCTTCCGTGGAGCTGGGAGTCGGAGAAGGTGGTACCGCCTGGAGTTGAGCATTTGAAGGCTCCGACGTCCGTGGTGCTTCGCCGCGATCTGTATCCAAGGATACCCGTTGAAGGGGTACACTTGATTCTCCATTGGCCCCTGGGTCAGGACCAGTAGAAGGCGCTCTGGCCAAAGCGGACCGTATTTCAAACACTGCTTGAGTCAGTGTTTGCATGGAGACAGAGAGGGTTTTGAGTCCTCCCTCCAGGGTATCCATGTGATGGACGAGGTCTGCTGGCGGCGCATCTGGCTCGGTAACACCCCCAGTCATATATACTGTCATAACACGGCTGGAGTCGGATGGATCAGTTGAGGCTTCGCTTTCGGCCTCACTCTCTTGTAGAAGAGAAACTTCCCCCGGAGCCTCGTCTTGGGTACCCCCAGCTACATTCTGGAGGACATCCTCGTTTTCAGGAGCATCCGCAAGGGCCTGATCACCCCCAGTTCTATCTTGGAGGACCTCTTCATCTTCGAGACGCAGATCCACAGGGGCCAGACTACCCCCAGCTACGTCCGGGAGGCTGACTTTGTCTCCAGGATGAAGATCCACCCCAGCTGTGCTCCGGAGGACATCTTCGTCTGCAGAAGGAGGATCAACAAGGGCTTGACTACCCCCAGCTTCCTCCAAGATCTTCTTTCTCCCCCGAGTGCCTTCAAACACTCCGAAGGACGGGACAGTTGTCTTGGTTTTCCTCGGCTGGCTCTTGGACGAGGACGAGGAATTGCCAGTCGCCTTTTGGATTGACGAGGAGTTAGAGATTACGTTGCATAAAGCAACCTTTAGTTCTGGCTCCTCTTTTATTGACACCTTCTTCCCGAGGTGACGTCGGAGGGGTGTTGATGATTGCAGCCGCTGGAATACCGACTGTCTTGGTGGGACTGCTGCCTTACAACAGCAGTTGATGGTGATTACACCACAGGTGTGCCCTGTGAAGGGCATATTGTGCTTGTCAATCGACTCTCCTGATCGGCGTTTGTGAGTGATCACGTTACGCAGATCGTTGGAGGAGAGTGCCACCTTCGCACCCCCATCAGGCGCATGGCAAGGCCAAGCGCCGGGGTGGTCAAGTGAATGTTGCACCCCCTGATCCAACACCAAACATGTGCTCAGATCAGTAGTGGGGGAACAACATTTACAGTGACTTGAACGAACCTCAGATGCACAACCAGTAGAGGCGCGGGAGTTCAAGACCACAGGGTTTGCCTTGCTCGACTTGGTTGAGAACGCAACTGATGCGCCCAAGTGAGACAAGGACTTTGAAGGTCGACTCATTTCCGGCACAGAAGCACCCGAGTCGACCTCATACAGCTTACCATCAGCAGCGCGCATGATTGTGAGCACATGCTTCTGGTTTGCTGCCGGTATAGCACGTTTGAGGCGCATGGCCCGTGCTGCCTTGGACTTCTTCGTACCAGCCTGCTGGGGTGCATAGTACTCAGAGTCCAAATTCTCCTTGCCACTACAGCGAATGAGTCTGTCAAAGACAGAGACCTTCTATGGCGTATCAGAGGTGATGCGTAGGGTATTAGCTGTACTCCTGCTCTATCGATGCATCTTTCTCGCCTGAGAGGGAGATGGCTGGGGAATGTGGTCAGCCGCACGTTTCCCCGAGAGATGCACTGCACCGGTGGGTGCATCTTGGTCGCTGAGGATGTCAGCAGGAAGGAAAGGCTGTATTGGAGCATCTCCTTCGGTGGTGGTGTGTAGTGCCCCATCCCGCAAAGTCAATCGGAGGAATCGAAACGCCGACGGCGTTGGAACTTAGCCTTGCAACGGCTGCTCGAAGGCTCGCTCGTCCGAGGCGACTCCTCGCACAGGTGGGGTAGTTTCGGTGAACTTGCCTCATCTTAGCCTTCACTTAATAACGCGCATGTTTTCAACTTGCACAAGTAGGCTAATATAAAAGCTACGAACGCACATAGCTAAGGGAATAATCTCGACCCGTCGGAATGTCTTAGAACATGGAAAATGGTCCCACGGTCTTCATAGAAGTCGGTTCAGCGTGCTTTTAAATGACACTCGATCCTTCGATCCTGTGCCTTGGGAGAAGGAAGTTTGCTTAAGTTGCTAAGTTGTCCCGACACTTGAAACAGCCTAAGTCATAGGCGTCGCCTGCGTGAATGCTTGATAAAACATGTACGGTCCCGTCGTTTTGCCCCAACACTCGAATCAGCCTAAGTCATAGGCGTCGCCCGCATGAATGCTTAATAAAAAGCATACACGGTCCTGTCCCACAAGGCTTGGCATAGCCTTCGCACGTTCCGTAAGTTAAGTCATCTTGCACGGCTTGTTGGCTTAAGTCTAGGCACCCGAGAACTTGGTTGTTCAAGTCGAACGCATGCACGACACGTTTCCTCGATGCGAAGCTCGGCGTAGCCTTTGCTCGTCGAGTCGTTTCCCGAATAAGTTAGACAAGAGTTGTGCTGGGCTATCGAAGCCATTTCTAGCACTGTCTCGCTCTATCTGCGGTTGTCAAGTCGCGTAGTCCCTTGAGAACAAGGCTCGTCGTATAAAAGTACATGACTTGAGCGTTAGCATCGCCTAGAGAACCAGGTCTGTCTGAGGTGCGAGCTGCGGTCAGTTTAGTGAAAAGCTTACCACGATCAAAGAAAGTCCACGCGATCGGTTGTCGCCGAGATCGGTCCCGCTACTTGGGAGTCTAGCTAAGTCTTAAAAGTCCCGCACACGAGATCGGTCCCGCTACTTGGGAGTCTCGTTAAGTCTTGATATGTCCCACACACGAGATCGTTCCCGCGACTTGGGAGTCTCGCTAAGTCTTGATAAGTCCCGCACACGAGATCGGTCCTGCGGCTTGGGAGTCTCGTTAAGTCTCGAATGAACGAAGAAATGCATGGTCATGTTAAGGAAGGATTGGTTAGATCGAGTTGAGACTTGCATGGTCATTGGAAAACTTGTCGATAAGGTGTAGTCTTCTCGAATGATTGTCAGGGTGCCGGGATCATTCGGCCCGGGGAAAGCGAGTGCGGCTCAAAGTAGGATGCTGGATAACCGCATGGGAGACTTCGGCGCCTCCGGGCTAGCTACCCGTATAGGGACGAGCCGATATCCTACGAGCCGTGTCCGAGATAGCTTGACATTGCTAGTGACCACTCATGTAGAAGTGTCGGCAATAGCGGCACACCGCATGTATGTCTTTGGATTGGGTTTAGAACTGGAGTCATGTCAAGTCGGTAACACAATGTCTGCGCCTAAGATTAGGCTGCAGCATAGGCACCGTGCTTAGCACGATACTTGGCATCGGGATGTCCATGAGATCGATACTAGGTTTGGCAAGTCTTGTCTAAGTTGGTTCATGAGTCGAATAAAAAGACCGCTAGGCGGTAGCATGGATAAAGTCTCGATAAGTTGCGAGGTGCGGCCTCAATCTTGAAGTATATACAAGTTTAAGCAAGGTCTTAAGGCACAAATCAAGTCTAGCGGCACGACCTGCCCGAGTCGTCCCCTTGACGTCGTTGGCACGAGAATAGGCTTGAGGCACTTGAGTTCAAGTAAAGGTCTTGGCACGGCCGAGTCCGTGTAAGTTGCTCCTCGGCGTAGCACCGTCTCGAATATGTCTAAGTCGCGAATAGAGTATGGCACGACCCAGCCGTCCCGAGTTCAAGTTGGGTCAAGTACATGCACGATGAGGCACTGCCTCGATCGAAACACACGTTGGAATTATAGCACGAACATGTCTTGGCACCTCGGTTTGGTCAGACGTCCTCGTCCTAAAATAAATCCTAAGGCAAGACTAGAAAGACAATCGAAAGGGTTTTAAACTGCACAAAGTAAATGAACGTGTCGGTTATGTATGGGTGGGCGAGAAGCTCACTCCACCAGTACAGTTGAGTACTGACAGCCACACAGTGTTCATGTGCAGGACAGGTAGAAGCTCGTGGCGCGGAGCTCGCTTGGATGCGTCGAGGCACGAAGTTCCTTGGCGATTCGAAGCGTGTGGCCGTATGGATTGAAGACTTATACAGGACATAATGTATGGACATCGCCTTCCGAAGCTTCCGCTGGCTCAAGCATTATAATCGAGAGATGAGAGAGAGCAGAGTGACTTGTAAATGAGAGAAAAGTGAGCACGAGAGACTTATAATTTGGCCTTGCGCCCACAAATGTAATCTTGTATTCAATATCAATAAAGAGCTTCTTTTGAATGACTTGTGTTCATGGGTGTTTGTTCTAAATTTTCGCTGCATGATTCAATATTTCTGCTTGGGACTTTTGTGCGACGACCCCGTCGCCGCCGATGTAATCGGCCGTTATGAAACTGCCTTGCACGAGCGCAATCTAGGCTCGTGCGGCATCACGCCTTAGCAAGGACGATCGCTCCTACTGTAGCCTCCCTTCCCGAAATTTTTGAAATATTTTATTATTTATTTATTTGATTTAAATGGGATTTTAGAATTTTATAAATATTATTTAGTTATTACGGTAGAGGATTTTAACCATTATTGGTTATTAAATTTTGATATTATTATTGTTGTTATTTTATGGAGAGTGTTATTTAATACTATTATTTTTTTATATTAGTTTATTGACTAATAAAATATTATTTATGTATATATTTGTATGTATATATATGAATACACGTAATAGTGGATACGTGTGTATATATATATATATATGTATATTGAAAAATATGTAGGGATAGATTATGTAGATAAATATATATATAGTGGCATATTATATTGAAATATATGTAGCCATGTATATTATATAGAAATACATATATATTTGTATAAAAGACAAAAGAAAAGAATAAGAAACAGAAGTAGTAGCGGCCCACCCCATGCCCATGGAATAAAGACCCACCACAACAGCTTAGCCCTATCCAGAGAACCCCCTTGGAAAACAAGTCAATATACATACAAAACTATATTCGTAGATGAGAGGGAGATCGAGAGAGAAGTCGACCGAACCCCCACCTCTGTTTCGGTTCAGCCAAATTGAACTCCCCAGCAAACTGAACCCAGCCAAACGCCCGCGAGCCCATGGCCTCACAGACCTGGCCCAGGAAACCCAGGCTGGAGACCCGAGCTTTTGTGCTCACCGCAAATACACGTATAAAACGCAAGAAGAGATCGGCAGAGAGTTCAATCGAATAACTCTAAAAACCCTAGCTTCCTGGACCGTGCCACCCATCCTCCTCCCTGGGAGACTCTTCGCGCACCCCTCGGCGCAGTCGCAGGCCGCCGGCCGGCCAGGGTTCGCCAGCGGCAGGCTGCACGACCGCGTACGCGCGGATTGAAGGCTGCAGCAGCAAGGGTTGAACGCCCACTTCGCTGCGCGATTGCGCAGCGATCGATTGATCGTCTCACGATTTTCCTCTTCGACTATGAAGCCAATATGTACGTCTCTAAATCCCTTTAATTGCTTTAAATATATATGCCCTGGATTGCCCTAGAAACCGACTAAAAGATCGGCAAAAACCTGCCGAAACAGAACGTTTATTCAGTCCCGAAATCCTGAATTGGAAGACGAATTGCGAACCGAGAAATAGAAATTTTAGAAAACTAATTGAAGACTAATTTAGAAAACATATAGGGCTAGAAAACCCTTCTTACAGAAATCAATTTTGATGACTGTGCACCGAGAAATCGGATCCCGAACTTTGACGAAAACCTATTTTCAAAACTAGAAAATCGCTCCACACGACGTCCGTCCCGCCATTCCGGGCGACATGGTCGCGCACCGTAAGCATCAAAAGCTGCATAACAGTTTCGTGGTCGTGTGGGCTTTGACGGAATTCAAATTGGTCGCGTGTGCGCGACGAATTTGATGCGTATCCGTCGAAATTCACCGTATCGTGCACGATGCAAAATTCTCAATTACTTTGTGCACGCTCGTCAGATCGAGACGAAACTTGCGCCAACAGGTCCGTATCATTTTTCTGGTCCTGCATGCCAAGTTTGGTCCGATTCTGAGACTGTTGACAAAATCACCGTTTTGCGGGCCCCGCGGTTCCACTCAATGGGCGATTTTGTGCACGGCCTGCCGGAATCCAACTTTGGACATACGGTTGGGTTCGTATCGGAAAACTAGATCCGTAGACATGTAGTTTGACGACTTTAGAGACCGTTGACTCTGGCACGCTTTTCGGTGCAAAGCGGGTCCAACGGCGGATACCGTTTTTGCCCGAAATTACCGTTTTGCCCCTGTGTCCAGAATTGGACTTAAGGACAGGCAATCCTAGCTAATTTGACTATTCTGAGAACGTTGATAATGTTTATTTCAGCATCCGGAGACTTTTACATGTGTTGATTGATTGTGGCTCGTGAGTGGTATATAAATATTGGTTTCTCCAGCTAAGGACCTCAGGCAAGTGCACTTTCTGATTGCTTTTCGATTCATAGTAGTTTTCTCATTTCATGTCTATACATATATCTTGCTGCTTGTTGACACGCTCGTCACACGGAGTTGTCGGGAGGGGAAATATCTTAGTATACATGTGGACTACCCAGAAATATCCCCAAAATGTCTATTCTTGAACGATAGCTGCTGCACACGACACGTGCAGTATGCCGGATTTTACCCCTAGCCGTCCACATGGTGAAAGGATATTTCACACCACTTAGATAGATGTCTTTTATTAGCTTTTCCTTGTTTATTTCTCTATCGTGCTCTGACATCACTTTATCTTACAGCTTTCATTTCTCATATGCTATTTTCATGTCTTGATAATTCTATTGTGTTTTGCACTACCGTCGGTTTGTGTGCTTGTTCCAATCCTGACTGGATAACCAACATTTTTCAGGTTTAGCCGCTATCACTCTTAGCACTGGGAGAACTTGGGTATGCTGAAGACAACCTAGAAATAGATAGCCAGTGTATCATTTCATTAATTGTAAAGCCTTATATTTCCTTTAATTTTAAATGTTGTAAATGTTGTAATAAATTTAGAAATGTGAATGAGCAGCAAATGTGATATTTTGAGCATCTATTTCTTGCGGGCTTGACAGCGTTCTACCGCCGACTCTGCGGCGTAGGCTGGCTTGGACACGTCTCGTATCCATAAAGCGGGTGCGGGTCGTGACACCTACGGGAGCGGGGCGTGACATAATGGTATCAGAGCACGGCTTTACGTCCTTGGACTTTGCATCGAAATTCTCAGTTTTGAAAGCTCGTTCATTGGAAAAATAAGTGTGCGCTCTCTCTCGAATGTCCCTCGGCATATCCATACAATAAGTCTAAATATTTTAAAAGCTCGTACAAGCGTTCAATCGAACACATCGATAGGCGACGGCCTTTGTGCCGAACGATGTTAAACATGACTCGATAGAGAACACATGCTAAGTTAGCAAAGTCGCGAGCGTGTCCAAATAGTCCTACGTCGACATTAGCAAGTGAGCGTGCAAACTTGAATATAGTTCGCACGGGATGGTTATGCGGCACAACTTAGTCCGTGCGTCGCGCACCTCGACCTTTTGGTACAAACGAGTCGCAAGCAATATCAAGTACCGCTCGGTCGGGAACGAGCTACACTTAGAGTGTTTATCGATAGGAACACTATCGAGTTAACGCTTAGGCGTACACGGAGGATTGACTTAGATTTTGAGGAAATAGTGCGAACAACTTAGTACGTCGATACGACGTGAGCGATTACGCTAGGGATTCATCGAACGAATCCGAAGGATGTCTTAGCGAATGACGCGAACGTGATTGAGGGCTATATCGGATGGCTCGAATCCGAGTGGTGTATAGATTTTCTTGGAAATCATTCAAACGAAGTTTGAGGATTAGAAATAATAACGAGTACGTCGGCGAGGCGATGCGATCGCGCAAAGCCTTAGAACGTGTCACGCTTAGTTGGTCGTGACTTCGAATGTCCCGAACGAGCATCTCGTTCGGACAACTTGTGAATAGGCAATACGAGTTAGAAAACGATATCGAATCATGCTCGGAACGATGAATGAAAATGAATGGTCATGATCGAGGAAACTTAGAGGATCGCGCGTACGATTTCGGATTGTTTCAAATGAAATATGACTTGAGTTTTGAACAACGATCTTGAAACGAGCTTGAGGAAAAGCGATCGAACTTGATCTTAAATATCGAGGAAATTGTGGAATATCCAGTTCGAACAATAGCATCAGTCGCACGACTCGAAATTGGTTGCAAAGGAAGATCGTCAGGTTATGCATATCGTCGATGGTATTGAGGCATATCAAAGATCGATATGCGATAACTCGGGGGTACTCTGACTCGGCGAATGACGATCGTACAAATATCATTGTTTCGATGGATGCTATACTCGGGATATTGAAACGTGTCGAAGAAAAGATAAACTTGGCTCGAGGATTTTCTAGTTGAATGAATGACGGTCAGACTAACGAACATGGATTGGATGAAAATGATATGTTTGGATTTGCTTCGTCGATAACCACAACGTTGACGTTCTTGTCTTATGCGAGCGCAACTCCAGCCTCGCACATGCGTCGCGTCGATTAGGGCGATCACTCCGCGTGAGCGCTGGTATGGTGATTCATACAGCGGGGATGATTGAACTAGCATGACGTGGCAACTTGTGTGCTTTGACTTGTGGTTTGACGCAAAGATGACTCGAAAATGACCTAGCGTGCTTGACGATCGAATTTGAGGATTGCGTAGGTCCAATCCGCGTATCAAGAATGAACGAGTCTAGACTCAAACAAGAGTTACGCCCTGATGAGAATGATTATTCCACGGGAGCGTTGCATGGTGATTCATGAACCACCGAGGATAATCGGACTCGCGTGAGATTAGGGCGCAACATATTGTCAAAGCTAGACGACCTCGTAATCGAATACATGAATTGGTTAGAATTGATGATTTGAATGGATTCGAATATGTGCAACGAATGCATTGATGCGAATAGGTAATCGTGCTCGATATTTAGAAATCTGAGTGACACGAGCTTGGGTAGAAAACCCCGTATTACCGAATCGGTTTGACCCTAGGATTGGGGTCAGCGTTGGCATTATTGTTGGGGAACTATGATTCCAATCCTGACATTGACTTAGCCTCGAAAAGATAGCCTAGCGGTTAGGCGAGCCGCCCTGTTTCATGAGTTATCAATCGAAGGATTGATCTTGAGGATTGGCATGGATGGATAGTGTGAATCACGAATATAGGAAAACCCCTCAGAGATTCAGCTGACATACATATATTTCAAGGACGCCGAAGTATGTACACGATACGACTCGAGTGAGAATGACGAATTCTCTATCATACGGCTTGGCTGAATGCATGTATTTTGGGGACGCCTGGAATGCGTGCACGATCCAGCCAAGTGATACGTTGAATGGAAATGAGACTTGGGGAATAGAAGAGTGTCGAGAATTCGAAATCGTGTTGAAGGAAAGAATGATAATAGTGCGAGCGTGGCTCGGACTCAAGGAAATGCGTAGGCGTATCTCGCTCGACTGTTATAGTACCGTGTTTAGGCTCGATTAAGTCTTGGCCATAGAAATGGTAGGATGGCTTGCCTTCAGGAAAGTCTCGAGGACGAGACTTGTTCTGAGTGGTGTATGATGTAGTGCCCCGTCCCGTAAAGTCAATCGGAGGAATCGAAACGCCGACGGCGTTGGAACTTAGCCTTGCAACGGCTGCTCGAAGGCTCGCTCGTCCGAGGCGACTCCTCGCACAGGTGGGGTAGTTTCGGCGAATTTGCCTCATCTTAGCCTTCACTTAATAACGCGTATGTTTTCAACTTGCACAAGTAGGCTAATATAAAAGCTACGAACGCACATTGCTAAGGGAATAATCCCGACCCGTCGGAATGTCGTAGAACATGGAAAATGGTCCCACGGTCTTCATAGAAGTCGGTTCAGCGTGCTTTCAAATGACACTCGATCCTTCGATCCCGTGGCTTGGGAGAAGTAAGTTTGCTTAAGTTGCTAAGTTGTCCCGACACTTGAAACAGCCTAAGTCATAGGCGTCGCCTGCATGAATGCTTGATAAAGCATGCACGGTCCCGTCGTTTTGCCCCAACACTCGAATCAGCCTAAGTCATAGGCGTCGCCCACATGAATGCTTAATAAAAAGCATGCACAGTCCTGGCTCGCAAGGCTTGGCATAGCCTTCGCACGTTCCGCAAGTTAAGTCGTCTTGCACGACTTGTTGGCTTAAGTCTAGGCACCCGAGAACTTGGTTGTTCAAGTCGAACGCGTGCACGGCACGTTCCCTCGATGCGAAGCTCGGCGTAGACTTTGCTCGTCGAGTCGTTGCCCGAATAAGTTAGACAAGAGTTGTGCTGGGCTATCGAAGCCATTTCTAGCACTATCCCGCTCTATCTGTGGTTGTCAAGTCGCGTAGTCCCTTGAGAACAAGGCTCGTCATATAAAAGTACATGACTTGAGCGTTAGCATCGCCTAGAGAACTATGTCTGTCTGAGGCGCGAGCTGCAGTCAGTTTAGTGAAAAGCTTGCCACGATCAAAGAAAGTCCACGCGACCGGTTGTCGCCAAGATCTGTCCCGCTACTTGGGAGTCTAGCTAAGTCTTGAAAGTCCCGTACACGAGATCGGTCCCGCTACTTGGGAGTCTCGTTAAGTCTTGATATGTCTCGCACACGAGATTGTTCCCGCAGCTTGAGAGTCTCGCTAAGTCTTGATAAGTCCCGCACACGAGATCGGTCCCGCGGCTTGGGAGTCTCGTTAAGTCTCGAATGAACGAAGGAATGCATGGTCATGTTAAGGAAGGATTGGTTAGATCGAGTTAAGACTTGCATGGTCATTGGACAACTTGTCGACAAGGTATAGTCTTCTCGAATGATTGCCGGGGCGCCAGGATCATTCGGCCCGGGGGAAGCGAGTGCGGTTGAAAGTAGGATGCTGGATAACCGTATGGGAGACTTCGGCGCCTCCGGGCTAGCTACCCGTGTAGGGACGAGCCGATATCCCATGAGCCGTGTCCGAGATAGCTTGACATTGCTAGTGACCACTTATGTAGATGTGTCGGCAATAGCGGCATACCGCGTGTATGCCTTTGGATTGGGTTTAGAACTGGAATCATGTCTAGTCGGTAACACAATATCTGGGCCTAAGATTGGGCTGCAGCATAGGCACCATGCTTAGCACGATACTTGGCGTCGGGATGTCCATGAGATCGATACTAGGTTTGGCAAGTCTTGTCTAAGTTGGTTCATGAGTCGAATAGAAAGACCGCTAGGCGGTAGCATGGATAAAGTCTCGATAAGTTACGAGGCGCGGCCTCAATCTTGAAGTATATACAAGTCTATGCAAGGTCTTAAGGCACAAATCAAGTCTAACGGCACGACCTGTACGAGTCGTCCTCTTGACATCGTTGGCACGAGAATAGGCTTGAGGCACTTGAGTTCAAGTAAAGGTCTTGGCACGGCCGAGTCCGTGTAAATTGCTCCTCGGCGTAGCACCGTCTCGAATATGTCTAAGTCGCGAATAGAGTATGGCACGACCCTGCCGTCTCGAGTTCAAGTTGGGTCAAGTACATGTACGATGAGGCACTGCCTCGATCGAAACGCACGTTGGAATTATAGCACGAACATGTCTTGGCACCTCGGTTTGGTCGGACGTTCTCGTCCTAAAATGAATCCTAAGGCAAGACTAGAAAGACAATCGAAAGGGTTTTAAACTGCACAAAATAAATGAACGTGTCGGTTATGTATGGGTAGGCGAGAAGCTCACTCCACCAGTACAGTTGAGTACTGACACCCACACAGTATTCATGTGCAGGGCAGGTAGAAGCTCGTGGCGTGGAGCTCGCTTGGATGCGTCGAGGCACGGAGTTCCTTGGTGATTCGAAGCGTGTGGCCGCATGGATTGAAGACTTATACAGGACATAATGTATGGACATCGCCTTCCGAAGCTTCCACTGGCTCAAGCATTGTAATCGAGAGATGAGAGAGAGCAGAGTGACTTGTAAATGAGAGAAAAGTGAGCACGAGAGACTTGTAATTTAGCCTTGCGCCCACAAATGTAATCTTGTATTCAATATCAATAAAGAGCTTCTTTTGAATGACTTGTGTTCATGAATGTTTGTTCTAAATTTCCACTGCATGATTCAATATTTCTACTTAGGACTTTTATGCGACGACCCCGTCGCCGCCGATGTAATCGGCCATTATGAAACTGCCTTACACGAGCGCAATCTAGGCTCGTACGGCATCACGCCTTAGCGAGGACGATCGCTCCTACGGGAGCGGGGCGTGACATGGAGCCAGAAGCGTCGACCTTGCGCACCCAGACTTGGCGAGTCTTCTTCGGCTTTGGCAGCCGCTTCGAAGGACTCGTACTGCCTTCAGAGATGAACTCCTCATATGCCTGTAGATTGAGGCGTACGACCAGCGTCTTGTGGGAGGAGCCCACCTTCACGTCGTCGGATTGTGACATAGCTTTCTCGGTGGAGGAGAAAGAGGTCCCCAGCAGAGTCGCCAGCTTGTTTGCCATTAAAATCTTTTGATTGTAAATTTCAATTACAAACAGAACAGTGTTTCAATGTAGGACTTAGACGTAGTCCTAGGAGTACACTTTTGTTTATCTGGGTCCCTTTTGTC
This sequence comes from Iris pallida, assembly GCA_029216955.1. Lineage (NCBI taxonomy): Eukaryota > Viridiplantae > Streptophyta > Magnoliopsida > Asparagales > Iridaceae > Iris > Iris pallida. The sequence goes on along the minus strand of JANAVB010033219.1, from coordinate 16,937,066 downwards.
GATGAAGCGAGTGGTAATGCGTTGACTCCGTTGACGATCTGACGACGGTTCTCAGTTCTCTGAAGGTCTGAGTTGCTCTGGGTGCCGAAGCTTGCGGAGAGGAAGTAGACATTGAGTGTCTGTATCTGCCTCTCTGTGTGTATTTATAGGTCTGTCTCTGTATATGTATCAAGGGAAGGAAGAAGGAAATGATCCCTCTATTTATATCTTGCAGGCTGGCTGCTTATGCGCACATATGTAGGATGCACCTATTTGTAGGGATGCCACGTGGTGATTGCTGATGGAGGCACATGGGTGATGCGCTCTGATTGAGAAGTTGAATCCTTTATGTTACCTTTGTGGGCTGCGATCGAGCTGACACGTAGCAATGGAGAGAATCTTTCAGTTGCTGAGATCTTGGATGATTAGCACCCCTTTATAGGCTGAATCGAGTCAAAGGACACGTGTCGTAGGTCCATGGCTCAAAGATCTCGGATTTAGTGGAGTGATCAGATAGGATGCGCCTGGGATTGGGTGCATGAGGAGACTTTGGCTTGTAACCTTTAGGAGTCACGAACCAGTCTGGACGTACGGCTTTTGAGGCGCATGCGAGGCTCCAGTAGTAACTTGACTTCTGTCTATAGGGATCAGAGAAAAGTCCGAGGCGCACGACTTTTGAGGCGCATGCAGAGATTTGGGCGCATAGCTGCGGAGGCGCATGCGAATGGTTGGGCGGCCACGTGGCTTGTAACCGCCGGAGGAAAGTAATGATGATACTGACGTCGGCGATACTTCATCTTCTGAAAAAGCTGTCAACTGTTCAGTCCTCGGGGGACGTGCTGCCAACTCTGTCAGAATTCAGCATTTAATGTTCTTGACAGGTGATGGGCCTTTGAGTGGGTGCATCGAGGCACATGGAGACGCATGGGGGCGCATCCTCATAAGGCGCTTGGTGCTGATGTGCGTATCTGTATGATGCGCGGTCTGACCGGTGCATCCGCTTTGTATGACACGTCTTTATTGGTCCGACTGTTACGTTCTTCGAGTGCTTTAAATAGCCGTTTCTTGGCCGAATTTGAAGCGTCAGGTTCATCACCTATTTAATGCAAATTCATTGCACGAGATTCGGAGAGCCAGCCACTTGGCGCATGGGTTTGATTTGCCCGGCCTATAAATAGTGGCATGGAGAGAGTTTGCTTCTCGTTCCCTCACGTCCTCCCGAAATTAACTTGTTTGCTCGAGGACATTCTGTTGACGAGATGCTCCCGAGGGTGAAGATGCGACGCATTATCTTCATTGATGTACTTGAAGGTGACTGTTACAAAAAGTCAGAGTCGAGGGCTTCTGAGGCAGGGGAAATGTGCCTGTTGCATCCAAAGATCAGGATGCTCGAGCCTCGTCACCGTTATGCTGGAAGAGTCGCAGATCGGAATTGCGGTGCTCCGATCATCTTCCTTGGACTTTGGGAGAGCTCCTCCTCCCGCTAGAGTGGGTGTCCGAATTTGTTTATTTTCAGTACATCTTTGTTTATGCTTTACTTTTGCCAGTAAATGATTAGTTACTAAAGTTCTGTTCAGGAGAAGGGTTACAACCCCGGTCCTTGTTTGGTTTACGGGTTGTAACTTAGATTTCGGAATAGTTCCTAAGTTATCTTATCATTTGTCATTCTATATAGTTACCTAACATGCTTACATGCTCCAGTTACTTAACATGCTCACATGTTCCAGTTCTTACATGCTCACATGCTTCAGTTACCTAACATGTTCACATGTTTCAGTTACCAAACATGCTCACATGTCCCGACTACTTAACATGTTCATATGTCTAGTTTATCTTTCATGTTCACATGCTTCCTTTTTCTTACATGTACACAGTTTACATTATGTCATATGTCCTTTACTTTATGCTACATGTTGCTTTACTTATTGTCTTTTCTATTCTCGGGATAAGTGCATTGGTAGCGCACGAGTCTCGATTTGCTTTTACTTAATTCTGTCTCTATCCATTGTTATGATTTGCATGCTGGTTTTAGTTCATAGTTTGACTTCCTTTGTGGTACTTGCTATTGGGGGTCTGACCCCACTGGTTTTGTTTGGCCAGATCTGATAGAGGAGCCCGGAGGATCTTTCGTACCTTCCACTCGTTGGTGATTACCCAGAGCACCAGAGTACCTTAGTAGGTTTTCTATTTCATTCTTTCACTAGTTATGTACATTATTCTTTTGTGGCGTTTAGCCTCCGAGCACATGTTTAGCTCGTATTTTGGAGTTGACATTTAGCCTACGGGCCAGAACATGATTTGCGTATTCTAGATTATAGCTAGAGCTTATCATGTATGACTATTACTCTTGCTAGTCTTCATTCTGTATTACTAGCTTCATGATCATTGATATATGATAGTTTGGGACGCTTTACTATTTTATATTCCAGTTGATCTTACTTCTTGTACATTGTTTACTGCCTGTGATTGAGATACCTAGGATTGCTTGACCTAGGATCGACTATTTGCTTGTGGTAGTAACCCCCATCTATACAGCTTATACGTTATTTCGGAGTACTGGAGTACTTTGGTATACGTAGCTGGCCTGGTCCGTCCCTACTTGCCAGTATTCTGGTTCTAGGGCGTGATACTGATACCCACACAGTTTTCATATGCAGGTACAAGTAGAAGCTCGTTGGCGCGGAGCTCGCTTGGATGCGTCGAGGTACGGAGTTCCTTGGTGTTTCGAGGTGTGCGACGGCATAGAGTCTGGACTTATACGGGACATAATGTATGGACATCGCCTATCTGAAGCATCGGCTAGCTCGTCAATTGAGAGATGAGAGAGAGCAGAGTGACTTATATTATAAGAAGAATGAGTTTGAGTGATTATAATCTTCGCCTCTTGCCCACCTATATAATCTTTGTTTCAATATCATTAAAGAGCCTTTTGAATGACTTGTATTTTGTTTCAAGTTTCCGCTGGTATTAATCAATATTTCTGCTTTGGGACTTCTGTGAAACCCATTTATTCTGTGATTAATAATAGTGTTATAGTATTATTATTATTAGTATTTCTAAAATTATTATTATTATTATTAAATATTTTGGAGTGCAAATGATTTCGAAAATATAATAACATGGCTTTTTGAGTTCAGACCCAGACCCGAGTCCAAACCCAGACCCAGGCCTGAGCCCGAACCCAACCCCATTCTTAATTCTGATTTTTGGACTTGGTTTAGGTATTATTTAAAAAAAAAGAAGTAATAAACGTTGGCTGGTCCCGTAGGACCAGCACCCCACTCCCTCACGAATTGGCCCCCCAACTTAATCTCCCTATTCTCTCTCCCTTTTTTTACTCCCATCCACCCAAATCCTCACCACCACTCCTTGATAACCTCTTTCCTTTCCCACTTCACTCACGATCTCTCTGTTAATGGAGAACAACCCTCTCACCTAACTCTCTCTACTTCACTCACCCATTCCCATCTCCCCCTCACAGAACAATTTTCCCCACCAACTTCACCAACTCCACTCTCAACCTACTCCCTCAACCCGTGCCCTGTTCCGGCGACTCCTCAGCCGCGTCTTCCCCAAACGTCGGCCGACCATCCTCAGCGACCACGCTCGCGCCCCGACCGTCCAGCGGAGCCGCCCCTTCGGCGAGCCGCGGCCACCCGTGCCGTCCCTCAGCCGCCCGTTCCCTGTCGGCCGCCCCTCTCCCCGAACTCCGTGCCAGCCCCCTTCGCCGACGCCGCCCGCTCCCCCGCGAGCGCGTCCGCCCGACCAGCGCACCCCGACAGCGCCTCCCCGTCGGCGCCCTCTTTGGCCGTCCCTTGCGTGGCCGAGCTCTCTGGACCGCGCCCCTTCGGCGTTCCCTGCCGATCCGGGTCAGAACCCTTCGAGCTTCTCTTTGGCCGATCTCTCTTTGGCCAGCGTCTGCTGCCTTCGTCGCAGCGCCCTGGTCAGTTCCCTTTGGCGAGTTTTCCCTTGCTGGTTCCCCGCCGTGCCATAGCTTCTGAATTTTTCGGCGTTGCTTCGACGACGCTGGTTCCAGCGCTGCTTCGGGGATTTATTCGCTGCTCTGGATTATTCTTTCCTTCTATTTTTCATCTGAGAGCTCTAACCGAGCAATCCGAGGTATAACCCCATGTCCCGCTATTTTTTATTATCTTGTCGATGATGAAATGGTCCCCGATTCCCTTTGGGAATTCGGTTTTAGTGACGTCGTAATTTTTCGAGACTTTCAGAAAGGTCCTGTGAATTATTTTGGATTCCCGAAATATTTCGGGAATTGATTTTTGGTATGTGTTAGCTTTCCGGAATTTTTCCGGGAACGTTCTGTGATTTGTGGATTTAGAATCGGACTTCCGAAATTATTTCGGGTCGTCCCGATTATGCTGTGGATTGGTTGTGGATGTTTTATATATATAAAATGCGGGTTCTTCCCTGGTTTGGGACTTACAGGAATTATCGGCGCCAATTTCCCAGTTTTTGGGTTGACCAAAAACAGAGGAGATGCTGCCCGATTTTTTCGTAAATCCTGAATTATTTTTTAAAATGAATTTAAAATGATTTTCGGAATTTATTCGATATTTTATTTTTGGGTGACGACCGTATCGGTCAATGGACCCGGCTAAGTGCAAACGAAACCGGCCCCGCCCGGACGTTGAGGCAATTAGCCAAAATGAGGATCGGACCATATCTGAGACTTATGATTTACTTTATTTTTATATTTAATTTCTGTTTATATTTATTTAATATTTCAGTTTAGGACTAACGGCAGTTTATCTTATTTCAATTTATGTAAATAAATTGTAGTGGGCATAAGCCCAGCTGGCTGGTCTGTAACTGTGATAGCTTAGATTCTTGTCATTTTCTGGTTTTTCGAGTTTTTGCTATTAACGATTAAATTGACTAAAAAGTATTTTCGTATAAAATTAATTAATATTTTCTCACCTAAAATTGACGAGTTTATTAATAATTAAAAATCACGTATTTCTCACTAAAATAAGAAAAAATTTAGCTTTATATTTATAAAATTACCAAGTTTTCATAAATAGTCTGGCAGCGACGATGTTTTTCCGAATTCAAAGTTAAAGTGATCTTTTTTCCTCGTATTAAATCAACGCACAATAATCGTATTTTTCTGTGTTTGGTTAATTAAAAGAATTAAAATGGATTAGGACACAATTAGAGATTTTAATTAGCGTAACTAGATTGGTAATCCTGGTTTCTGAGTCAATTTCTCGAATGTAGGAATTCGAGGACGATCCTAATTCCCATCTTGAAGTCTTCAACTTTCCAGTCCAGTCCATTTTGAGGCAAGTACATTTTGTGTTAGTTTACAATTATTTAGTAATTGTTTTAATGCAAGTTTAAACCACGATGCAACACGGAACTCTTTCTGAGAGCACTGACTGTAACTACTGTAACTATTGGGGACTGGAGGAGTAGTGTAATGAGTATGACCACATCCAAACTACTGTAACTACTGTAACTATATTAGCTTACCCCTCATACACACGGGGATAAGCCGTATCTTACTGTAACAAACCCAAGCCGGTCATATTTCATTGTCTATTCACATCACAGAACTGTAACTGTTTTAAAACTGTAACTGCTTAGTTGATTTTCAAACTGTTTAAAAGTGCATGGTTCTATTATTATTTCAATTGTCAAATTAGCATGAATTGTACTTTGCTCCCTCCTGACTGGAGAGCCAACATTTTTAGGTATCACTGATGAGGCTTTGTTTCGCGATATTTCCAAGGTCCCAACTAGAAGACGAGGATTTCGAGACTGATGAGCTGTTTGACTAGAGTTTTCTTTTCTTCTTGATGTATGTAGAAAATGGTTTAAGTTGTATCTTTCTTTTCATTGAAAAAGTTTAATAAAGTTTAAATTTCCCGATGTTGAGTTGTGACAAATATAGTGTTGTTGTATGGTTACCTGCTACTGAACAGCTTACTGCCGCCGTCTCAACAACGGTGCAGGCTGGGCATGATCCGGTTCGACCCAATTATTTGGGATCGGGTCGTGACAACTTCTATGCGACGACCCCGTTGCTTAGCCTGTAATCGGCCGTTATGGAATCCGTCTTGTTTGACCACAAATTTAGACTCACGCGGCATCACTCTTTAGCAAGGACGATCGGTCCTACGGAACCGGGGCGTGACATGTGTTAGCACTATTTTTTTACCATTCTCCGCCTTCAGACAATTTGATTGTATATATTAGGTCATGGCTAGTATTTTTTTCATGTATCTTATACACTTCTAGTGTAGCATATTTTGTTCACTATCTTCACGATCATATATGATACATATTTTGGGACGCCTCTTTACTTTCATGTATAATTTACTCTTATCACTTGTGATTGTTTGATTGAGATGCTAGAATTTGTTGGCCTTAGGATTGAAGCCATTGTCTGTTAGAGTCCACCGACTAGTCTTATAGACAGATATGATCATCATACAATATTTTCATACCTTGAATAGTGTAGCTAGCCATGTTTGTTCCCGTATTTTTCTAATATTCTAGGAGCAGGACGTGACAATCAATATATGAGATAAACCGTGGATCGAGTTGATTATTTGATGATATTAATGTATATGATTTTTACATATTTTTTCGTTGCCTGACTAGATATAGTGTGTTCGTACTATCTTGAACCGGGTTACCCTATAAGGTATTGGCCCTAATTTACAATACTATTTATGTACTCATGATTCATGTCCTGACAATGTTATGTGTGTGTGTGTGTATATATGAAGCTTCATATACATGACCATTTGTACGGGAAACTTACGGGAGAATTTCCTTCTCCTACAAAATAATCCACCCACAGCCTCTTTGGCTTATGTTCTCATTTACCCCTTTATCGATAGTGTAGAACCAGAAGAAAGGAGTTGATAAATAAAGATAGGGAGAATAAGCAGGAATAGGGCTGTAAAATGGACAGAACAGTCCGTTGTCCGTACGAGTCCGACTCGATAAATGGTTCGACCGTGGGCCGTCCGATCGAATTAACGAATAGAACATGAACATTTTATGGGGTCCGTTTAGAAATCGGACTCGAGTTCGATCATATCTTGTCCTGTCCGAATAGGTGTCACGCCCCGATCCGGGAAATCACTCGTCCTCGCTAGATTTTACCCGAATCATCGTCCTTGCTGGGGCGTGATGCCGCACGAGCCTGGAGTTGCGCTCGTGCAAGACAAGATAACAGGTTCACATAGAACTATCTCAACTTGATAACATAAGCAGCGGAAGGAAACCAAAGTATAACATAAGAATCTCTTTTATTGATAACAAATCAAAGATTACAAAGGTTCTGAATAGCCCAACATATTATGCCAATTGGCTACAACGCTCATGATCTCTCTAGCTCACAAAGGATTATATTGTTCCATACATTATGCCTCTTTATAGCCACCAAGTAGTCTTCGGCCGAACATCTCCATGTCGCAAGTCCGAACGCATATACGGAAGCTCCTCTTGAACGCCAAGGACTCCATGCCTCAGCACGTCCAAGCCAAGCTCCGCCCCGAGCCGATCATAACCTGAGCCTGCACATAAACTAGTGGAGGATTAGTGCTTTCGTCCTCGCTTCGCACTGATCAAGACCCGCTCGCACCCAAACCAAACACTTAATCATTTAGTGAAACATGCATCTTAATTGGTGATCTTTCTATTTAGCCTTAGGATCAGTTTCAGAGCAATACTTAAACATAGCACATTATCATAAATGTGTTCTATACCGTGTTTCTGCAGCAGATACAGTTAGACATAATCTGAAACATAACATAGTGATTCGTGCTCATCTCGTTCCTCTTTGCCTAGCCTGCCATGGTTAGGACTTACATAAGCAATCATACGATTCGTGCAACCAACCAATCATAAACGTAAACATATGCATAATGGGTGACAGGCCCTGCGTCTGCACCCAGCTCTCATCTCAGCCCACCGGCCCTATCTATATGAAGGTCACGGTGTTTCGTACAGTAATAGACTTGGCATCTCATATGTGTAAGCCTACGATCGCTTCGATACGGGTTGCTAGCCCAGTATCCGAAGGATCCCAAACTTACGGATATCATAGCTTATCACAGCACTGGACGGTCGCAATCCGTCCGAATGTTGTGCACCATAAATACCACACATAATTCCCTCCTAGGCCGAACGGTCCCGGCGCCCCGGCATAACCGTTCGAGGGAAGCCGTACCCGTGTACGGGCCATCCGAGTCTATTGACCATGCAATACGCGCCATAGCAAACACACATAACAATCCAACCAAATTCTCCGTTACATAAACATAGTCTCGTTCCATAAACGGTTTCCCGTGCCATAAACATAATCTACCATTCATATGGGGAGCTCCGTCGGCATTATGCCCCAACACATCCATATTGATGCACGACGCCCAACGGCTTAGTCATCTCATACTCGTATTCAACGCGTACCATTCGTAAGTTATTCTCATAGCATAATTTTGTATTACTTAGTCTTTTCGTAACATAAGTGTCCGAAGGCACGCTCAGCGTCGTAATCAATGTTCTACGCCTAGTGTTCAATGTTCTCGGAGCCGTGCACATGATGCACATCTCAATATCGTCTTTCAATGTTCTACCAGCATTGCCCTACCACGACCCGTGCACTTGATGCACGTCGCTTCAATTGTTCGATTGTTCAATGTTCTATCTTAATGTTCAACACATACTTAGACCTTTCGTCGCCGAGCCACGCTCGCTAACTCGATAACATCTTACGCATACCGTAACATATTTTATTAGACATGAAGGAATAGGGAGAGAGAGTCAAGAACCCACCCACCTTAAGCCGATACGCCTTACCGCCTCGCCGATTGAAGCGTCTCGCTTCCATAACTCGATCGCATAGCTAACTCCCGAACCTAACCATTCCTTTGGGTTACTCGGTTGATTTGGCCTATCGCGTCTATACCACGATCTGTAATCCAGCATAAAGGCATAGCCTGCACACTAGATCAACCAACATTAGCACTTGCTCAACGGAACTTATCCTTTGTATCGATTTGATTCATGGATTCTAACCGACTCAAAGCTTACCTTTGGCCAACGTAACTCTCTCATCGATTCGCATCGATACTTCATCGGGTCAACGCAACTCTTCGAGTCAACGACTCATCATAATGCACCGATGCGGAGCGGGGCATTACATAATATACCACTCAAAATCAGGTTCGTCCTCGAACCGAAACCAACACTTAAATCCAAGTGTCTCGCCAGATCGTTTCACGATCTCGTGCTACTATCGTTGGAATCATACAACTTAGTTTGGATCATACACATATTTTAGGCATCCCACCAATATATGCATTTCAGCCAAGCTCAGTTGTAGGATGTCGGGGCAACTAACAAGCTCAACTTAAATTCCTCAAGCACCGATCATTCCGTATTCGACTTGGTCATATCTTAGCACCTATTTCCAAAATACTTCTCGTATGCATCATCCCATAACGTGCAATCCTCTTCCAAATATCTCTGCACATAACTTGATTCAACTCGTAACTTCGATCTCATAAGTTTTTCGCCGGCCACATAACACTCGCATTGCATCGAGTTATTGCGCATCCGATCGCAACCATTCTCTGCAATGCCTATTCGCCCAACCGTTTCCTATTTCTTGCATAACTCAAGTCTCTCGTCCAATCATTCATAACATTTAGCCTTAACGACATGGACTAAGTCCACATGTCTAACTTTCCTTGCCAACAATCCGTACTATGCCTCGCACTCAACTATTCCAACACGATCCATGTTCTCGAACCATATACGCATCGCGTCTGGGGCTACCCCCGCTAGGTAACTTATCCAGACATCATGCTTAATCTCTTCCGACACAAGAGGTCGACTTGAGTCTACGATGCTCAAAGGCAACAATCTTTCCGACCCAAGGTCTCTTACGATGCGCCTATCTCCGATTCTCGACCAAGTACGAATCCTTTACTCAATTCTCGAATCAATCCGACTAATTCGTTTCGTAACATAAATTGCGCGCTCAACACACATAGCCTAACCGTTACTCAATCGGTCTGCGACACAACTCTTAAGGTCATTCTTATTATTCATCGCTCTCGCACATTATAAAATCCTTACAATCGCCTTACCGCATCGCTATGCTAAGCACGTTCCTCGACATCTATTCGATCGTCGACCAACCAAGTCTACTTACGTACTCATTCGATCGATCATAACTTTTCTATTCGTCTCGATCTAGTCGAAGGCTATTCGCTAACTTTCGATACGCGATACTCGCTCGCTTAGACTTATCCTCAACATGCACTACCTTATTCCTTATCCTTCTTACGCGACTTCTTTAGGGTCATCCTATGGGACTTCAATGTTCACTTGATTTGGCGGTCAAGTCTTCTAGGGTCATCTGCCCCGAAACTACGCTCGATAATTAAAAATCATCAACGAGGGACAGTTACAACGAACCATGCTATATCCTATCGCGGAGCCAAATCGATTCACGACACTTCCTTTGGGACTTTACCCAATTCGACATACTTTACAAATCAGTAATTCATCTATCCCCCGCGCAACTGATGCGCCATTAACTATTCGAATCACTTATGCACATTGTATGTCGTTACTACTCGAATCACTCATATATTACCGTCGACTATCCTTGCCAGTCATATGACATCTACTCGCCTCGAGTCCGAGTTTACCTATTCGTGATCATAGTTCGACACATTTCGTACTCCTCGAAACCATCCTCGAACAACTTTCGCATCAAACCACAAGTCCATATCAAATTTGCCATACCTCGCAAGTTTGATCATCCCCGCTGGATGAATCACCATACCAGCACTCACGCGGAATGATCGCCCTAATTTGGCATGATGCATGTGTGATGCTGGAGTTGCACTCGCATAAGACAAGAATGTCAACATTGTGGTTATCTTCGAAACAATCAAGACACTTTAGATTTCATCTGAGTAACACCCGTCCACTCTTAAATTCTCCGAAGCACTCCTATCGTTATCATTCCAATTGCCATAACTTAACTTGTATCTTATTCATCCAACAACAATGCTCAACATAATTTTCGTTCATTCGATCAGAGTATCCCCGAGTTATTGCATATCGTCTTTGATACGCCTCAATACCATCGTCGATATGCATAACTTGAACATCTTCCTTTCTCATAAGCTTCAATTCGTTGTAATCACTATTATCATCCGAACTCGAATACGAATCAAGTCTTGCACACATCAAGATTCATTCCGTTACAACTCACCACCATAGTCGCGACGCAATTTCTAATTCACATATCCATTCTCATATCCCTAACTCGTACTTTCAAATCGTGCTACCGACTCATCGTACTAATCCAAATTCGTTCGCATGATTTCTCCGTGCCTACTCAATTCGTTTCGAATGGTTTTCGTACCGACTTAACTCAACTCGACCGAGTCGACTATTTCCTCGACGCAATATTTCCTTGCCATACTCAGCCTATCGTTCGACTTACACTTAAGGACTCCTCGTCCGACGTATCCATAGATGCGACTTCGCACATAATCGTTCAACTTAATTCACCGAAGCATACTTGCATCGACTTCTATCAAGTCATTCCCACTCAAGTCTCGGTACTACTTCGTCCGTTGAGGACAAACATATCGTAACAACATAATCATCTCGACGAAATCTATCGCAAGTCACCAAGCGGCTTAACATAGCTATCGCTAAGTGGTATTCCATATACCACTCAGGATCGAGCCTATCGCTATCGATATAATACTTCGCTATACTAGCTTGCATAATTGGTATTGCATATACCACTCGAAATCGAGTCATTACTCGGCATCACATTCCGCGTAGGTCCGACATCTATTCTCAGTCGACTATCCCGTATGGCGATCCTTCCGATCCCAGCTCTAGCGTTCGCTCAAGTTTGACATGCATTCAATCTAACCATATCATGGCGATCATCTCGATCACACCCGCAATATTCACTTTTTTAAAGCTCAACGTGACATATTGTCAACATACACGTTCGCCTACTCAAACTCTACTTAGCGATCATCTCGACTCGTACTATCGCATCCGCGATCTTCCAGTCTCACTCGTTGCAATTCGTGCAACAACTCATTCTCGATACTTAAGGTCCTTGCTCAATCTCGTGCAACATATCGCTATCCATCCGCATAGCCATACAACACGCATTATACCATATCGACTCGTTGCACCGATACAACGAACGATTTACGAATTGCTGCACTCCGTGCAACTAACAACACATAACCATTCGCATAGCAACATAACACGCATCGCCTCACATATCGACCCGTTGCACTTCGTGCAACCAACAACACATATCTTCTCGCACTTCGTGTGACCAACAATACATAACCATTCGCGTAGCCACATAATACGCATCGTCTCACATATCGATCCGTTGCACTTCGTGCAACCAACAACACATATCTCCTCGCACTTCGTGCGACCAACAACACATAACTCCTCGCACTTCGTGCGACCGACAACACATATATCATTGCACTTCATGCAACCAACATCACCATATTCGTTGTACTTCGTACAATCAATGACTCATAACTTTCTTACACTTCGAAAAACCATAATCTCGTAATCTGTTGCACTTCGTACAACCAACACTCCATAACTCGTTGCACTGCGTGCAACCAACGTTCTCCGATGGCACCCGGAGATAGCGTGATAGTCACGACATACTTGTGGCAGACGTACGCACTTAATATAGACTTATTGTATGGAACATCTAATATAGCGTCGAGCAGATCCATGAGCCATGCCGTTGCGGAAACAACTTAGAGTCAACTGAATTCGATAGCGAAGCAACTGAGGGTCAAAGAGATTCATGCACGGTCCAAAGGATGGAACCGCTCTGATACCAACTTGTCACGTCCCGATCCGAGAAATCGCTCGTCCTCGCTAGATTTTACCCGAATCATCGTCCTCGCTGGGGCGTGATGCCGCACGAGCCTGGAGTTGCGCTCGTGCAAGACAAGATAACAGGTTCACATAGAACTATCTCAACTTGATAACATAAGCAGCGAAAGGAAACCAAAGTATAACATAAGAATCTCTTTTATTGATAACAAATCAAAGATTACAAAGGCTCTGAATAGCCCAATATATTATGCCAATTGGCTACAACACTCATGATCTCTCTAGCTCACAAAGGATTACATTGTTCCATACATTATGCCTCTTTATAGCCACCAAGTAGTCTTCGGCCGAACATCTCCATGTCGCAAGTCCGAATGCATATGCGGAAGCTCCTCTTGAACGCCAAGGACTCCATGCCTCAGCACGTCCAAGCCAAGCTCCGCCCCGAGCCGATCATAACCTGAGCCTGCACATAAACTAGTAGGAGATTAGTGCTTTCGTCCTCGCTTCGTACTGATCAAGACCCGCTCGCACCCAAACCAAACACTTAATCATTTAGTGAAACATGCATCTTAATTGGTGATCTTTCTATTTAGCCTTAGGATCAGTTTCAGAGCAATACTTAAACATAGCACATTATCATAAATGTGTCCCATACCGTATTTTTGCAGTAGATACAGTTAGACATAATCTGAAACATAACATAGTGATTCGTGCTCATCCCATTCCTCTTTGCCTAGCCTGCCATGGTTAGGACTTACATAAGCAATCATACGATTCACGCAACCAGCCAATCATAAACGTAAACATATACATAATGGGTGCCAGGCCCTGCGTCTGCACCCAGCTCTCATCTCAGCCCACCGGCCCTATCTATATGAAGGTCACGGTGTTTTGCACCGTAATGGACTTGGCATCTCATATGTGTAAGCCTACGATCGCTTCGATACGGGTTGCTAGCCCAGTATCCGAAGGATCCCAAACTTACGGATATCATAGCTTATCACAGCACTGGACGGTCGTAATCCGTCCGAATGTTGTGCACCATAAATACCACACATAATTCCCTCCTAGGCCGAACGGTCCCGGCGCCCCGGCGTAACCGTTCGAGGGAAGCCGTACCCGTGTACGGGCCATCCGAGTCCATTGACCATGCAATATGTGCCATAGCAAACACACATAACAATCCAACCAAATCCTCCGTTGCATAAACATAGTCTCGTTCCATAAACGGTTTCCCGTGCCATAAACAGTTTCCCGTGCCATAAACATAATCCACCATTCATATGGGGAGCTCCGTCGGCGTTATGCCCCAACACATCCATATTGATGCACGATGCCCAACGGCTTAGTCATCTCATACTCGTATTCAACGCGTATCATTCGTAAGTTATTCTCATAGCATAATTCCGTATTACTTAGTCTTTTCGTAACATACTACAAAAAAAGTGTCTTTTTGGAACCCTAAAAATTCGTCTTAAAAAGACCTAAATCAGTCCTAAATTGTGATTTGGGACGAATTTTAGGACGGTAAGTGACAGTGCTATTAGGGTGGCATGGCAAAAAGTTTTAGGACGAAAAATACCGTCCTAATTTGGTTTTAGGGTCGAAAAATGTAACCGTACCAAAAGAGTTTGAATTATTACATGTTTACGACGGTTTACAAAATGGTCCCAAAATAAAAGAGTTTGTGACGAATAACATCAGTCCTAAACAAATTTGCTAGCGTCACAAAAGGATGTCATTTATATCTAGGACAATTACATAATCGTCCCAAAAGTAATACTTATGAAATTATTGTTTGCATTTTTCCAGCTATAAAACATACAATTTAAATACACATATAACATAATTCATATGGTCATGGCCGTTGTCAAGTGTCGGAGCTCCCATACAAAAAAAACTCAACAACATCAAGCATTCATTACTATCATTTACAAAATAGAAGAAACATATTACATTAAGTAGAAGACAACAAATTCCATATATAACTATAATGTTCAATTGATAAACAACAGAAAAGCTTAACATTAAGCATCCTGTAGAATCATTTCCAAAATAAATCCAAAACACAATACATCACCCATACCATCACTTACAAAATGAACCCATCATCTCCACCATTACATACAAAATTATGAACCCAAAATATTAAACACTACACCATGTTTTTGAATCATTTATTAAACATTCACAAAATTAACCCAAATTTTTTTCCATTACAAGAGTCGTCGCCCATCATTTAAGTAAATCCAAAATGCTTTTGAAGGACCTGCAAATAAAATTAAGACATGCCAATATATTAGCAAGAAAATTTTATTATTTTATCAATCATTGAGAAAATGTGTCTAATAACAATGTAAAGAAGCAAAAATTTATCATAAAAGTATACTTACAACAATTAGTCTAGAAAATATTATCAAGAAAATGTGTCTAGTATCAATATATATGAAAGGATACTTACAACAATCATAAAAGGAGATTTTATGTACAATGAAAGAAATCACAAAGATGAGATCCAGTAAAAATGTTACCACAACATTGACAGGGTTGGCAGGGTTATTGCAATATGTTACAATTAGATGATGCAAATACAAAGGTATTGTTAGAATAGAAGTAGAAGTTAACAATTCGAACAAGTCCTAATCATGCCCAACTTAGAGAGGCGCGCAATTATTTTTAGATTAAAGAAGCATTGATCATACAAATAGTAGATAAACCTATTATACAACCTCAGTAGTATGCTGCAATGAAGTAAAATATTTCAAAATTTTCCATCCTGTAGTTACAAAGAATACTGGAGGAAAACAGTTTCCGAGGTACGGAATGGTAGTTGCACAATGGGCTTAAGAAACATGTATGTTGTGAAACTTCTTTTGGCATTAATTCTACTACCAAGAACATATAGCAAAATTCTTATCACATAAAATGGATTTTAGTGTTTAAATCAAGATGGTAGAGGAATAAGTTGTCTGCCCCATGGATGGATAAGTTATCAAACTACGAGTCATGTAACCTCATTGCCTTGTTCAAGAACATAAAAATTACAATTAGATATCATAGGAGCGCAATGCAAAGAATGTGAGAAAAAGCCAATAAGAAAAATCTACCTTTGCATGCTTCAACAAAGGAGCAATGCAAAGACAAGATCAACACATACATCAAGTTCAGTATCCCTTGACCCAGCAACAAAATAATTTAATGCTTTCCAAAAATTATTTTGATCAGAGAAATTGGTATAGGCATATTGGCCTGCAATCTATGTTGCTTGATACTCGAGTAACAAATAGCACACGAGTTGAAAGATAAGTATATAAAGGCAAAAGGGTCCTTAAGTTTAGTAAATATCTAACCTTTGCTCTAAGATGGCCAACATGGCTTGTGAACTCAGGAAAAACATGTTGCACTAACATAGGCTCTAGCTCTTACTTGTAAGGTTCAGTTTACTTTAATTTATCACATAATGTTCCTATAGCAATAAGAGCACCATCCTTCTGAAAATTGTACCTCCATGCATTAAACCACTTGAATAAATGTTTTTCCACTTTTAAATTGGATTGCAAAGCTACCTTTAATGAACAGTTAAGTTGGAGAAGCAGTAATAAGTTTGTTAGATGAATATCTCGGAACACTTGTGACCTTGAATTCTGACATTTTTAGAATCTATCTAAGTACCCCAAAGGATTCATAAGGAAGCAATACAACTATCCATCTAGGTTGCAGGTAGGTGTATGTATGGAATAATAGGGGGGAAAAGAAAGAAAACCAGTCACTGAATACACACCTGATGCAAGCGAGCTCTCTTTTGGAATATCCTGTCCTCATAGGAACCCACAGCCTGAATAAAATGCTCGACTTTGCTTAAATTTGGCTAGCAAAAGAAAGAAAATGTACGTTACTCATCAAAAGACCAGCATAGAATTAAAATCAAAATCCTAATTGTTAGTTTTGGTGCACATGTATATGCAAATGCAAAAGGATGTCCATCTACCGTGCATCCTGTTAGAGTGGGTGGGGTTCCCAACCTATGTGGAGAAGACCCCGGAGTGTGACGAGCGCCATCCGATGTCGGAGAAGCTCGGGAAGTCGGAGTTGTTGCTGCTGCTGCTCCATGGGAGGTTCTGGAACAGGGGATCCGAGTTCGGGCCAAACTCGGTCCCATGGCGAGTTCGGGCCGAACTCGGTCTGGCCACTCCAATATTGTGGCGTGAGGTTCTGGATGGTCGACACAGAGTTCTGGCCAAACTCTGTGTCGTCGGGGCTGAAGCGGGATTTTGGATGAGTTTTCATCACTGGATCTAATCCAACGGTCCAGGTTTGCTGCGGGATTAGGGAGTTATATTGGGATTTCCCAATCCTAATTCATTGTACAACAATATCGCAAGGTAACACAAGTTTGAGAGAGGAAGGAAGCAAGAGTGCCATTGCAACTTTGGAGAAGAAGACGGAGGATTGAGGGTCGCTATTCGAAGGAGATCGTGTTCGGGTAATCTCTACTCGTCGTTCTCGCTATTCGTAGCCTTGTAATCATTGTTCTTATCTCTGAGTGTTGTGGGGATCCGATTTGGATCGGGAGGAGTTTGTAGAGGGTGTAATTCTTCTATTCCATTAGTGGAGACTTTTCAGGGTTGGACTCCGATCGTCCCGTAGTTTTTCCTGCAAGGATTTTCTACGTCAAAAATTCTCTGTGTCTGTATGGATTGTTTTGTGTGTTTATTTTTTGGGTTCGTGCGTTGTATTGCTCGGTCCTCTCGCAGGTACTCTTCAGTTTGGAGAAAGGTTTCTGCGTTTCTTTCCCAACAGAGTGGTATCAGAGCCAGGTTCTGGAATTCAGAAGGGTGTCAGGAGTTGACAGAAACCAGAGAGGAGAGATGGACGCGAAGCCGGTGCGTATGGTGAACCTGAACGGCACAAACTATCATTATTGGCGGAGCAAGATGAAAGATTTGCTATTTGTCAAGAAGCTGCATCTACCCGTGTTTGCATCCGAGAAGCCCAGTGATAAATCCGAGGAGGACTGGACATTCGAGCACATACAGGTGTGTGGGTACATACGGCAGTTTGTTGACGAGAACGTGTACAACCACGTTGCCAATATTGAGCATGCAAAGACGTTGTGGGATAAGCTGGAATCCTTGTATGCCAAGAAGACCGGGGTAAACAAATTGTTCCTGATCCGAACGATGATGGGTCTGCGATACAAGGATGGGGCGTCTATTTCGGATCACTTGAGTGAGTTCCAGGGCATGGTTGACCAGCTATCTTCTATGGGAGTCAAGTTCGACGACGAAGTTCAGGGACTGTGGCTGCTGTGTACTTTGCCAGACTCGTGGGAGACCGTACGAGTATCTATGATCGCTTCTGCTCCAGAGGGCATGGTCAGTCTAGAGTTTGCCAAGAGCGGGGTGTTGAATGAAGAGATGCGGAGACGTTCTCAGGGCACTTCATCCACATCCTATCACTCAGAGGCACTTACTTCAGAGAGCCACGGAAGGGGCAAAAGCAGGGGTCCAGGTGGTGGCAGAGACAAGAGCAGGGGGAAGTCCAAGGGTCGGTACGAGGACTCAGAGTGTTACCATTGTGGTAAGAAGGGCCATATCAAGCGGAACTGTTTCGCTTGGAAGAGAGAGAAGAAGGGCGACAAGGGGAAGCAAGAAGAGAACACTACAACGACGGCCTCGATGCATGGAGGCGATGTGATCATCGTAGGTGATGAGGTCATTACTAACCTCGCCTGCGATGACAATTCTTGGCTGGTAGACTCAAGGGCTTCAGCACATGTATCTCACAACAGGGCACTGTTTGCCACTTACACGACAGGCGACTGTGGCGTGTTGAAGATGGGCAACGGAGATGTGTCGAAGGCGGTTGCCGTTGGAGATATGCATTTGAGAACGAAGATGGGTGCGGTTCTTGTTCTCAAGGATGTTCGTCATGTTCCTGATATCCGTTTCAACCTGGTGTCGGTTGGAAGGTTGGATGACGAGGGATTCTTCAGTCTCTTCGGGAACAGTCAGTGGAAGCTTTCCAGGGGTTCGTTGGTGATTGCCAGAGGAAGCAAGAAGTCCGGTCTCTACTATATGGAGGGGAGCGCACAGGGGACATAGGAGGTGAACGCAGTCAGTGATGCATCTACCGAGTTGTGGCACAGACGGCTCGGCCATATCAGCGAGAAGGGGATGAGCTACTTGGTGAACATGAAGGTGATTCCGGGGCTCAAGTCTACAAAGTTGGAGAAGTGCACGCACTGTTTAGCTGGGAAGCAAAATAGGGTGTCTTTCCAAAGTCACCCAAGTTCGAGGAAGCCGGCGTTGCTCGAGTTGATTCATTCGGATGTCTGCGGCCCTATGAAGGTAAAATCTCTTGGTGGTACTTCTTACTTTATAACCTTTATTGATGACTGTTCCAGGAAGGTTTGGGTCTATGCCTTAAAGACCAAGGATCAGGTGCTGCCTACTTTCAAGGAGTTTCAGGCCTCTGTTGAAAGGGAGACGGGCAAGAAGTTGTTATGTGTTCGGTCCGACAATGGCGGCGAATACATCGATCCCTTTGATGCGTATTGCAGAGATCAAGGGATACGACACCAGAAGACTCCGCCAAAGACACCTCAGCTCAATGGTGTAGCGGAGCGCATGAACAGGACACTGATGGAGAGGGTGCGGTGTTTGCTGTCAGAAGCAAACTTGTCGGGCAGTTATTGGGGTGAGGCTCTTCTCACAGCTGCTTATATTATTAATTTGTCTCCTAGTGCTCCTTTGCAGGGTGATGTGCCTGACAAAGTATGGTACGGCAAAGAGCCGTCATACAATCACCTGCGGGCGTTTGGTTGTAAGGCCTTCGTGCATGTACCGAAGGACGAGAGGACCAAACTTGAGCCGAAGACGAGGCGATGCGTCTTTGTCGGCTACGGTCGGGATGAGTTTGGCTATAGACTCTACGACCCAGTGGAAGGAAAGCTCTACAGAAGCAGGGACGTGGTGTTCGTCGAGGATCAGACCATGACCAACACTCAGGATTCCGAGACGCCTTCTGAGGCTGAGGAATTGCCTGAGTTAGAGTCATTTCGCTTCGAGCAGTTTCCAGAGGACATCGCAGAGGATCCAGTTATGGGGGAGCCGGTACATGGAGTTGCTCCCAACCTTGATCATTAGCCTGCTGATGGTGGTCAGGGTGTCCCTCAGGAGGATGAGCATGCCGGAGAGGTAGTTCCTGAAGGGGAGGAGGCTGTCGGTATACAGCCAGCACCAGTGGCTCCACTGAGAAGGAGTGACAGGGATCGTCGACCATCTACGAGATACTCACCAGATGAGTATGTGCTACTGACTGACGGGGGAGAGCCCGAAAGTTTTGCAGAGGCTATGGAAGACGAATACAGGCAGGAGTGGATGGAGGCTATGCAGGAGGAGATGAGTTCCTTGCACACCAATTCCACTTATGATCTGGTACGGTTGCCAAAGGGCAAGAAGGCTTTGAAGAATCGATGGGTGTTTAGAGTGAAGCAGACGGAAGATGCTACTCGCCCTCGATACAAAGCAAGGCTGGTAGTTAAAGGCTACGGTCAGCGGAAAGGCGTGGATTATGATGAGATCTTTTCGCCTGTCGTCAAGCATTCGTCTATTCGGATGGTGCTAGCATTAGCAGCCAGTCTCGACTTAGAGGTCGAGCAGATGGACGTGAAGACGGCATTCCTCCACGGTGATCTTGAGGAGGAGTTGTACATGGAGCAGCCAGAGGGATTCTGCGAGAAGGGCAAGTCACATTTGGTCTGCCGGTTGAGGAAAAGCTTGTATGGTCTGAAGCAGGCTCCGAGGCAGTGGTACAGGAAGTTCGAGTCGTTCATGGGGGAGCATGGTTATGCACGGACGACGTCGGACCACTGTGTATTTATGAGGTATTTTGCCGATGATGATTTTATTATTTTATTGCTCTATGTAGATGATATGCTATTAGTGGGTTGGAATGCCACTAGGATAGCGGAGCTGAAGCGTCAACTGGGCGCGGCCTTCTCTATGAAGGATTTGGGCACAGCGAAGACTATTCTTGGGATGGAGATCAGCCGAGAGAGAGAGTCCAAGCTGCTACACTTGTCCCAAAAGAAGTACATTCACCGGGTACTTCAGCGTTTCGGGATGGACGGGTCGAAGAAAGTGAGTTCCCCCCTCGCGGCTCACTTTAAGTTCACTGAGGAGCAGTGTCCATCTACCGAGGACGAAAAGGAAGATATGGAGCGGGTTCCATATGCCTCAGCTATGGGAAGCCTGATGTATGCCATGGTGTATACGAGGCCAGATATTGCTCATACAGTTGGTACGGTTAGCAGGTATCTTTCAAATCCTGAAAGGGTACATTGGAGTGCGGTCAAGTGGATTCTACGTTATCTTTAGGGCACTGCTGGTTGGAGACTTTCCTTTGGTGGTGACGAGCCGAAGCTGGTTGGGAATACCGACGCTGATATGGCTGGAGATGTAGACACGAGGCGATCGACTTCAGGCTACGTGATGATGTTTGCGGGAGGAGCAGTGTCGTGGTAATCGCGGTTGCAGAAGTGTGTTGTCTTGTCGACGACGGAGGCGGAATACATTGCGACGACGGAGGCTTGCAAGGAGCTATTGTGGATGAAGAAGCTGTTGCAGGAAATGGGACTGAAGCAAGAGCAGTATACTTTGCTTTACGACAGTCAGAGTGCTATCCACCTTGTGAAGAATCAGACGTTTCATAGCCGGTCCAAGCACATCGAGACCCGGTATCATTGGATACGGGATGTGGTTGAGAAGAAGGACGCGGAGCTTGAGAAGGTTCATACAGATGACAACGGAGCTGATATGTTCACGAAGATTCTACCAAGGGGGAAGTTTGAGTACTGCAGGCAGATCGTCGGGATGAAGACATCCTCCCCAAAGTTGTGAAGGAGGAGATTTGTTGGAGTGGGTGGAGTTTCCAACCTATGTGGAGAAGACCCCGGAGTGCGACGAGCGCCATCCGATGTCGAAGAAGCTCGGGAAGTCGGAGTTGCTGCTGCTGCTGCTCCATGGGAGGTTCTGGAACAGGGGATCCGAGTTCAGGCCGAACTCAGTCCCATGGCGAGTTCGGGCCGAACTCGGTCTGGCCACTCCAGCATTGTGGCGTGAGGTTCTGGATGCTCGATACAGAGTTCTGGCCGAACTCTGTGTCGTCGGGGCTGAAGCGAGATTTTGGATGAGTTTTCATCACTGGATCTAATCCAACGGTCCATGTTTGCTGCGGGATTAGGGAGTTATATTGGGATTTCCCAACCCTAATTCATTGTGCAACAATATCGTAAGGTAACACAAGTTTGAGAGAGGAAGGAGGCAAGAGTGCCATTGCAACTTCGGAGAAGAAGACGGAGGATTGAAGGTCGCTATTCGAAGGAGATCGTGTTCGGGTAATCTCTACTCGTCGTTCTCGCTCTTCGTAGCCTTGTAATCATTGTTCTTATCTCTGAGTGTTGTGGGGATCCGATTTGGATCGGGAGGAGTTTGTAGAGGGTGTAATTCTTCTATTCCATTAGTGGAGGCTTCTCAGGGTTGGACTCCGATCGTCCCGTGGTTTTTCCCGCAAGGGTTTTCCACGTCAAAAATTCTCTGTGTCTGCGTGGATTGTTTTGTGTGTTTGTTTTTTGGGTTCGTGCGTTGTATTGCTCGGTCCTCTCGCAGGTACTCTCCGGTTTGGGGAAAGATTTCCGCGTTTCTTTCCCAACACATCCATCCGTCAAATAGCCACCCATCAACTTGAATTCTTTCTTATAAACGGCCATCAGCAAATTGATCGTACCCTGTCCATAAAGTACAGATATATGTGAAATTTAGTGCACATTCTTGTTGGGACAAAAAAAAGGCTACAATTTATATGAATGCAGAAAGTTTATGCAAGGTCCATACACCTTTATCCATGTAACAAAAAGTGGATTGATTCCCTGGAAACAATCGATATAACTTGGGCATGGAAAAAAGGAACAAACCTCACGAATTTCAAGTGTCGGCATGTGCGGGAGAAAATCATTTCCAACAAAGAAACAAATAAATATGAAATCATCAACTATGCGTTCAAAGTCGATCTCGAAAGGAGGATTAAGAATTCTAAATTCATATTCTAAGTACTCCCGAAGAGTCCAGATATGGAGAAACTACAAAAAATCTAAATATTAGGATAAAAGCACATGTTATAAATGAAGCCAAAGTGAATGGAAACTTGAAAAATATAATAAGTATTGATCGAAGCTAGCAAGGAACAGACCTGGAAAGGCTTTTTGGCTGGAGTAGTATCCTCACCCTTCTCGTCAAACTCACCAGATTTTCTTTTTGCATTTCCTTGGCAATCTGCAGCTAAATGGCCCATTTGACCGCACAAGAAACACTTATCCTGCTACCCAGGAGTGAAGACGACCTGATACAGAAGAAAAACAACATGAATAAAACCAATATTTATGAAGAAATAAAAGTATCCATGTACATCAGCAATATAATACTGGTTATAAAAATATAAGTGGGGTGCAGTAAAAAGAAGCAATAAACCCAATCCCTGATAACCAAAAGACTTCAACATAAAATCCAGAAATATATATATATATATATATATATATATATATATATATATATATATATATATATATGTGTGTGTGTGTGTGTGTGTGTGTGTGTGTGTGTGTGTGTGTGTGTGTGTGTGTGTGTTCATCCTATAAGATAATAGGGTAACAAACCAATGGAAACAGCTAAGAGATATAAGGGATGACTACGAAAGCGTGATAGCAGTAGATAGAATTGTGTGCTAGTTACATCTTTCGACAAGGCAGAACAATGAAAATAGCATGGATGCATACTAACCTCTCTCAAGATCGAAAAATGCACTTCATGTGTAGCCAGTGCTAACATGATAAAATCTGCATCCTACACAAGAAGAAAAAAGAGTTCAGTAAATAATGGCATGACTCAGAGTATGATAGTATAAACCAAGAGGGTTGCAGCATTGTTACAATATCTGGCCAAATATTATCTAATGGACCATATCATTTCAGAAATATCCAAATTGACTCGTGTGAAGTTTCATAACTACTTGGAATGAATTTATGGTTTATACATGGCGTTGTTAATATATATACCCATAGAGGCCAGAAGTGAAGTTCAATCCGAAGTTACCGGCCCCCTGCCTCCCCAGGAACTCAGATACTAGGACCACAAATGGTGTGGGTTCCTGGTCCGGATAGTCAAATGTGTCAAATCGGGCAATCCGGTTATTAGAAGATGAAGTTCAACTAAGATATCAATTAAATGATAATAGAAAAGACAAAAAAATCAATTAATTACCAAAATGAAGCATATAAGGTAGGTTGTTTTAGGATTTTGTACAAAAACTCTCCTAATAGACACAAATATTTATATACACACACAAACAAATCTCTCTTAAGCAAACAACAATGTATTGGAAAGCCTAAACCGTCTACTATGAATCAAGGAAAGGCATATTATTAGCACCAGAGAATAAGTAGTATACTCCTCTAAGTGAAGAAAAGGCATATAGACTCTCCAAATATCTGTAAAAAAGATGCTTAAATCTTGATCATAATAGTTTACAAAATTATATTCAATTATTGAAAAGAAATAGGATAAGGGGATTACAGTGATGAATATAATATTGAGCTGGATTGGAGCAAAATACAACACATGCTCGCAGGGCAGCTGTAGTGTCCTTCAATAGCAAAACTGAAAGCCTTTACAAGAAGGATACTGCAGAGTTAATGAATCATATCCACTCATTAGTTGTAAACTACAAAAAAGAGGGTGAACATCAATATGAAGTAAAATAGATAGAATAAGAATGCAACAAAAAGTAAAATTGACATTTATCCGATATGCATATTAGTACTCTTGTAAAAATAATGTCTTTTTTAAACAAATATTCTATAAAAGTGCTAGTTCTGAAACATGTTACCAACGTACCATCCTTTTTTTTAATTGCATTTTGAAACACGATTTAAAGTCCATCCAGCATGTCTAATAAGTCATGTTGTTGAAAACAAAATGTGATTTCACTAATGTTAGCTATTTTCGTAAATATGAATTTAGAAACATGGCTGGTTTGGTAATAAGTTTCATAAGTACCATCTTTATGGAATGTTTTTTTTAAAAAATGACATTAATAACGACCAGATGTGATAGTTTAGGCTAATTTCGAACCCCCAAAAGAAAAATTAGGAAAAAACTAACTTGTAGATATAAACCACAGCAACCACAAAGCGACATTGTTCAACAAGTAACGCAACAAAGCCAGCACCTTCCTGTACCCGATGATCGGAAGTAGAAAAGATAAAACTATACAAACACAACAAACTCAGATCCATAAACACTATCCCGAAACAGCCCAGCATATCATCAGTGACCTAGGAAGCACAGACAATCACAGATGTATGCCGTGTCGGACGCGTATTGGAACCAAGTGATAGAATCAGAGATGAAATGGGAACAACCTGGACACTCCAAAAATAGTTACCGGTGTCTATGTCGTGCGTCTATAACATTTTGTCAAATAATTTTGTTGCGATCGTATTGTGACCATGCAACATAGGTTGAAGCCTAGGAAGAAGCTCTGTCGATCCAAAAAGACACACCAATAACTAGGAGACACCAAAATAGGTGTCGATTGCATGTCACTATGTCTGAAATGGGTTGTGTTGAGTACCTGTCCATACAACATGGCTAAAATATATTCTCTTCTTGAGAAAAAATGACATTTGCTTATGGGACTCATCATGATCCAAAGGTAGGGGTATCACTTGAGTAAACTGGATACCTCTAATATGTAATGGATGATGAATGTAGGGATGCTCGCCTGAGTACTAATGCAGTAATAGAATAAATCATTCTCATATTCTCTAAATGCATGCAACTTATTAATGTACTAGCACCATTGTAGTCTTTTTGAAGACTTCAGACTACATTACAAAGCAATTTTGGCACTGACAACCTAAATCCCTGTTCTTTATCCATGGCCGCTTAAAATTGCCAAAGCAATTCCGACACCGACAACCTAAATCCCTGCTTTAATTTTTAACAGTATCTCGCCCTCTTCCCTCTAATTTTCTCTCCCCACTCTCGAACGGATCTCGTTTTTCCATCGATTGAGCTAGAAATCCTTCAATTCTTCGGCAATCTTGTTGTTTTACCCATAATTAAACTCCTACCATTCACTCTGATTTTCTAATCCAAAATTAAACTGATCAAAAGAATAGAAAAAAAATGAAGTTTCATTCCCTTATATTTTTATCCTATAAAACTATATAAGTTACAACAGTTATTTGACTCTAAATTTTTTACTTTACATGACAAAATTTTAGGAGAAGGCCAAAAACAACGCACACAAATATATATATATATATATATATATATATATATATATATATATATATATATATATATATATATATATATATATATAAACATCAATTAAAATATTTTTCTTCGCTATTAATTTTTACAAATAGAACAAGCAAATAAGATGCTTCCATAACCTAAAATCTATAAAATAAATTTATTAGGAAAAAAAGTAAAACTATTTCACCTAGGGCTGTCAATAGTGATTGGATCCGACGTTCAGGAACGCCCATCTCTCCCTTCCCTGGCGTCATTGTCGTCGTTGGTCCGAGCCGCCGTCGCAAAATCCGAAGGTAGACTTCAACGGATTGGGATGGTACTCGACCAGGAGAACAGAAATGAGGATCAAGACATTCTTGGCATTGTATTGACCCATTGTGCAAGACTTTGAAGGGAGAGAGACTAACCTGAGTTGCAAAGGGAACAAGACACCTGATGGTGAGTATGAAAACGAGATCGAAGTGAGGGAGAGGGAGCATGTGAGAGTTGATTGGAAAAGAAGATAATTCTGTGAGGGAGGATTGGGAAAAAATAGTTAAGAGACAGAGAGAGGGAGAGAGAGGATGTGAGAGTTGATTGGGAAAAACGAAATAAGTATGTGATGTAGGGTTAGGGCATGGGTTAAATTTTTCAACGGTGGGAATTTCTACTGGGAGATCCAACGGATAGGAGACAAAAGAAGAACGAAAAAATTAATCCCAAAAAGAAGAGTAATGAGCCGCCAAATATTTGGTATTCCCGCCGAGATTACTTAAGACGGTCCTAAGATTTATTTGGGATGAAATTTTTTAATAGTCCCAGAAAAGAGATCTACTTTTGAATCTGTCTCAAATATTACTATTTTTTTGTTACAAAAAATATAGTTGTCCCAAAAACTAAATTTATAGGACGTTTAAGACTAGCGTTCTTAATAGTGTCGTCCCAAAAGTTCACTTTTTTTTGTAGTGATAAGTGCCCGAGGGCACGCTCAGCGTCGTAATCAATGTTCTACGCCTAGTGTTCAATGTTCTCGGAGCCGTGCACATGATGCACATCTCAATATCGTCTTTCAATGTTCTACCATCATTGCCCTACCGTGACCCGTGCACTCGATGCACGTCGCTTCAATTGTTCGATTGTTCAATGTTCTATCTTAATGTTCAACACATACTTAGACCTTTCGTCGCCGAGCCACGCTCGCTAACTCGATAACATCTTACGCATACCGTAACATATTTTATTAGACGTGAAGGAATAGGGAGAGAGAGTCAAGAACCCGCCCACCTTAAGCCGATACGCCTTGCCGCCTCGCCGATTGAAGCGTCTCGCTTCCATAACTCAATCGCATAGCTAACTCCCGGACCTAACCATTCCTTTGGGCTACTCGATTGATTTGGCCTATCGCGCCCATACCACGATCCGTAATCCAGCATAAAGGCATAGTCTGCACACCAGATCAACCAACATTAGCACTTGCTCAATGGAACTTATCCTTTGCATCGATTCGATTCATAGATTCTAACCGACTCAAAGCTTACCTTTGGCCAACGTAACTCTCGCATCGATTCGCATCGATACTTCATCGGGTCAACGCAACTCTTCGAGTCAGCGACTCGTCATAATGCACCGATGCGGAGCGGGGCATTACAATAGGTCCGTGAACATCTAGTTCAAAGGTTTTACAATAAATTTTCTTACTTTTAGCTTATATTGGTATGGTCAGCATATTTAGCCACCATTACTTCTTTCGAAATTTCAATTTTCCATACAAGGCAAATACCAAGTGTCTTTGCATATTCACACAACCACCATTACTTCTTTTCAAATTTCAATTTTTTATACGAGACAAGTACCAAAGTGTCTCATCATATTAACACAGCCACCATTACTTCTTTTCAAAATTTAATTTTTCATACGAGACAAATACCAAACGTCTCATCATATTCACACAGCCACCATTACTTTTTTTCCAAATTGTAATTTTCTATACAAGGCAATTACCAAATGCCTCAGCATATTCACACAACCATCATTACTTCTTTCCAAATTCAAGTTTCCATACAGCACAAATATCAAGCGCCACCGCACGCTTGTTATTTAGTTCTTTCCATAAAGGCAAATACCATGTTTGTTGTTTAATTCTTTACATACCAAGGCAAATACCATGTGGTGGCTAAGCCGAGACGAGGCCACCTCATTAATCACGTAGAAATTATTGGATTTTGTTAGAAAAGAAATAATTTTGCTTAAGTTTTGTCCGAGTCTGGTCCGGTCCGGTCCAAACGAACGAGTCTAACGGACCGGACACGAACATGACCCGAAATTAATGGACCGAGCACGAACACAACAAGTCTTGTTCGAATTTAACCGAGTCGGACTCGGGTCCGTCCGATTCTATTTTCCGTCCGAACATGAACACTAGGATGTTCGAGTCCGACCGATCCGTTTACACCCCTAAGCAGGAACTTGACAGTGTGCATGATCTCATTGGCTTTGCTCTCTAAGTACTCTCTTCTTCCCCAGCTCTTCCTTAATACTAGTTTCGTCTTCGGCCGGAGCGGAGCTGAAAAAGTACTGCTTGCTACTTAACATATTGAGGAGCACGTCTGCGTCTAGTGAGACGAGGTCGGACTGGTTGAGGTCGCTCCAACGGCTCTTGAACACTGGGCCCGAGAATAATATCTTGTGCTTGTGCTTGTGCAATAATAAGTGGTTGTCCAATAGCTCCTTGGGGTCGCAGAACAAAAACCTACTGTTGTTGGAGCAGTTGAAGAGCGCGGGGTCGCCGGCGTCGATGCGCTAATTGCAGAGGGGGCATGTGGAGTGGGACTCGAGCCAGCGGTCAACGATGTCCGCATGGAACACGTGCTCGCATTTTGGGAGGAGCCATAGAGACTCCGTGTCGTCGAACATGGACAGGTACAACACGCACTCGAGTCCGCCGCGGTTGCCCCTGAGGTTGGAGAAGGGGAGGGACTTGATGACGGGCTTGTCGATGCTGAAAGAGGTATAGGCACCGTCCCTGGGAAGGAATGCACATGCTTGATATGGAGAAGAGGAAGAAGGAAGGAGGTGAGGGCAACTGGTTGCTCATCTGACGGTTCGCGAAGCCGTCGCTGTGGCAGAATTTAGCGTACATGAGAAGCATAAAGGTGAAGGAGAAGTACATAAATATGGCCACAATTATTGTGACGCACGGACGGAAGGAGATGTTTCCGTCAGTGTCTGCATCCAGTGGCTAAGTGTAGACGGGGAGCTATGGGTGCAAGAGGGGGGAGCGAGGCGGGGAGGGGGGCTGGAGGAGGACACACGACAGGGTGAGGGTGGGGGAGGGCGATAACTGGGGATGGGGGGCAGCGATAGGGTGCAACCGGTGAGGGTTGGAGAATGAGGAATTGTCTTGTCTTTTATTTTATTATTTTTAGCAATAAACGTCGATGGAGGTATTAAAATTTTAGATATCAAAGTTTAAACTATCAAGTTAAAAAAAGGCAATTGATAAGGGCACTGCACTTTTTGATCAGGGCCAGCCCTAATGGGCTAGCCCCTGATCAAAAACTTTACTTTTTTTATAACAAGGACTGTCCAATTTTCGGGCAGTCCTGCAAACTGAATGGACTGCCATAAAACTTGGCAGTCATAAGTCTCAACATGTGAAACAAAAGGACTGCCCATTTTTCTGGCAGTCCTTACTGTATGTAGGACTGCCAGAAATTTGGACAGTCCTTATTATAAAAGACACTTCACTTTTTGATCAGGGCTAGCCCTGATCAAAAGTTGCAGTGCCCTTATCAATTGCCTAAAAAAATTGAGTAGTTGAAGATAACAAATTATAATTTAGTCTAATTTAAATACAAATTGAGAAGAAGTGGTCCAACTCCAAATATCATATATGCATTTATAATTGGCTTTTTCTAAGGGCACTACCACTTTTACTTGGGGCTAGCCTTTACTTTGGGGCAGCCCAAGATGGTGGAACTTTTGCCGGGGGTTGCCCACAAGTTTCTTGGGGCTAGCCCAACCCCCAAACCCTCCTTTTCATTTCATTTCTTTTCTTTTCTCTCTCTACCAAAATCTCCCTTAAGCCGTAAAATCCCACTCTCTTCTCCTCCACTCCTCCACTACTCCATTCCAAATTCTTCCACCACTCCATTCCAAGAGATCTCCTTCCTCCTCCGCCTCCTCTCCCGCCTCTCCCTCCCCCTTCGCCGCCCCTCCCCCTCTGACGACTCCCGCCTCTACCGCCTCATCTGCTCCTTCCTCCTCTCCCTCCTCCTCGAGCTCGCTACCTACTCCCGCGTCTGCATCGTTCTCTTCCTCGTCCAGGCGGTCATAAAATGGACAGTCGGACACGACAACAGTCGTGCTCTTCCTCGTCCCTCTACGCCAACAGTCGGACACGAAATGGACATGACTGCATGCAGTCGGACAGTCCTGTAACACAGTTGGACTGCCTGCAGTCCAGGATAAAAGTGGGACTGCAGGCAGTCCTGCAGTCCTGAATAGTTTAGAGTAAGACCATGGTTACTTGTAAACCCCCTCGCCAAATTTAAAGTATACTTAGCTTAGAGTAAGACCATGGTTGATTTATAGTTGATTAGGACTAGAAATTTGAGTTTATATCACTTTCTTAATTTTCTTACACTGGGTGTACCTTACCGTTGCATCGATAATTAGAATACTATACTAGTTCTTGATGACCAACAACTTTCACATTCTTAATATAGACAGACCAATCTTCAATCCTGATCTTTGTGTCACTTTTAAACACACTCGTTTGTGCTATAATATAATCGCACAACATTCTTCACATAATTCCAATTCAGACCTAAGCTTGAACTTGTAACCTTTTCAATTGAATTTGGAAACTTAACTTGGCTTGTTCCTCGCAACCACTATATGTCCATGACACTATATTAAGCTCACAACATCCAAGACATGTGTGTCACACCCAAATAGACTTTCTCATATTTTCAATTCAATTACAAACTACACTTACACAAACCCTAGTCCTATTGAGCTACCGGTTGACTTCACCCAAACCTAGTCCAAACTCAACCCAAATATCCCCATACCCCCACATGGTTCATGCCAAACATTATACTATTTTTTCTCTACAAAACACCAAACATGTTGATATTACATCCAAAACCTAACACTTAACCTACTAGAAATAATTTCAGCCCTATTTACGTTGGACTTGACCCAAATATATAACTCACTATTTAACCACTATATGTTGTACTCAAGTATGGTCAAGTATACAAAATGGATAGCCAATCCTTCCCACTTATTCATCTTCCATAATATCCAAGCACCCTTAACCATTCCCTTTCCATAACCTACAAAATCCCAAACCATTAACTCTCCACTCAACCATTCACCTCCCCCTTAATGGCTGGCTATATATAAATTTATCCTCACCTTATTACCTCATAATATCTCAACAAAACTTCTTTCTTACCCTCTTCCTAATATTTTATCTTCACAAACCATCTCTCAATTCCTTCTCCATTTCTTTCCAAACAACCATCTTTCCTCCCCTATCCAGGCTGAATCTGAATTCAGCAACACCCCATCAATCCGGCCATAAATCCCTCTACACAAAGTATCTCTCTCTAAAAATTGGAGCACTTCTTCCTCTTTCTGTCCTCAACATTTTCTCTTCACAAACTGCCATCAAAACTCACTCTAACTTCCTCAAAATAGTCCATTCATCAGAGGTGTCCAGGCGGAATCCGAATTCAGTCTATCCCCTTCTCAGGCCACTCCACCACCTCCACAGCCCCCAGACCATCACCACACCACCCAAATCTCCTCTCCCTACCTCTTCTCAATTTACAACTCAACACCTAAATCATCCCACAAGTCATCCAAACACCTCCTACAAACCGAAGATACCCTGTTGAACCCGCCAACAATAGCTCCACTTCAACACCTTGTTGCCACTGCTTTCAGCACCAAAAACCCTTCAACAATCACCCTATCCTCTTTCTCTATTTTTCCCCTAACTTTCCTAAGCCCGCAGCACTTGGATCGAAGTTTTGGAGCCCCGAACAACAACTACGAGCCGAAGTGTCCAAATCTGGACAGATTTGTACAAGGGGTGCACAGTCCATTTTACCCCCATTCCCCTTTGGTAAATGCTCAAACTCCTCCTCTTCAAACCTATATTCATGTTCTTCGACTTATTCTTCATAAACTTTATCTTGTTCTTCATGAATATCATCATTTGTTGTATAAAATTCTAGCAATCCTTCATTGACAACTAGGAATGTCCTTATATAACTAGTTGTTGTTTATCATCTTGTCATGAATACAACTTTTGTAAACACTTGTCCATCATGGTATTAACTCTATTTATCACTAAAATTTATAATATACATGTTACATTTAAGGAATTACATGCATAGTTATAATTGAATGAGACTTGGTGAAAGTTATGTACTTAGTTGTACACATGTATAGGTTTGTTTCTAGATAGTTATTTTGTACATATAAATACCATGTTAGAAAAACATATGGCATGCTAGATAGTATTTAATTATGTATTTATATATAGTTGAAAAGCATGTATATAGAATAATTTGTATGAAAGTTGTGGTTGTGTTAACCCTAGAAGTAGTTATTGTTATATGCACTAGTTGTAGTTGATAATAGAAAACCTTAAACATGTGAAAGATAGAATTATATATAATGTTGCATGTGATTGAGGATAGTATTAATGAGTTCTATTTACCCTTGAATTTGATGATGACATACTTTAAATGTCTACTTGAGTTAGGTTAGCACTTGCCTTATGAGCATTGAGAATGTATATGTCATACTTGTACAAGAAGACCCTAGTAGGTAGGACACCTAGTACCTACATATTTGAGAAGCAACTTAGCAACTACATGTGTCATGACCCGCTCCCGAATAATCGGATACGAGTCGGACACGTCCAGCTTTCGTTGGAAGACATAACTAAGTAAGCTGTACAAATCTAAGAAAAAACTCCAAGTAATCATAATCAATAATATCATCACATATGCTATATACGTTCCCAGAACAGATCACCACAATCCACTAAGTCATTTTAATACAATATTAACAAAAATTATTCGGAGACAAATTCGGTAAATAAAAGTGACAACTGAGAAATCCTGACAAATATACAGAATAAAATCATTACACAACTCTAGCAATGAAACTAAACTAAATCTCTATAGCTTCTAAGTCCTGAATCCTGGTGTCATCCTACTCATATATGGCCTCAAGCTCACCAGTAACATATCCAGTCATACAAGAAGCAAAGTACAACCTCGACAAAAAATAGTCTATAAAGTAATCTGAAATACAAAAGTAACAATATGGACTAAACTACAATATGAAACAATAGCACAAGAACTGTAGTAATGAACAAGGCAATCAATGCAACACGTGAACTTGAAATATTAAGCTAATGTGTGACCGGCTGGAAACCACAATATCATAATAGTGTGTGGCTTAATCGTACGTGAGGTGTACGATTAGGCTATTCATAATAACCTAGCTAAGGGGTGTGTCACACACTAGACAATATCTCCCCAATCCCTGCATGAAAATCAATGAGACACAATATGATCAATTAGACACAATACAATCGTGTAAATCTCGTGTCCAATATGTCGCGGGAATGATCAAACTCAAAAAAATCTTGTATGTTTCGACTTGTGGTTTGACGCGAAGGTGAATTCGAAGATTGGTCGGACTTGTGATTAATGGAGTATACTTGAGGATTGAGTAGATCCAATCTGCGTATCGAGAATGAATCAGTCTAGATTCAAAGCAAGAGTTACGCCCTGATGAGAATGAGTATCCTGCGAGAATGCATGGCGATTTCATGTCCAAGTCTGGATAGTCGAACTTGCGTGAGATTGGGGCGTGACATATTGTTAAGCTAGACAACCTTGTGATCGATTACGTGAATTGTGATAAGCGACTTAGGGAATAAGGAATGTGGATTATGGTTTAGTGATAAATCGTGTTGTAGCATGCTTGACTTGGGAAGAGTGGATAAGTGAATTATCGAACGTGTTCGAAGAAATAGACTACGGACGAGCGATATTGATAGGTCGAGAAATTGGTTGGACAGAACTTATGGTAGGATGGCTTTGCTGAATGACTCAAACCCCTTGGACTAAGTGTTGTAAGTGCAAATAGGAGGAATCTATGCTCGAAGTTAGAAATCGGAGTGATGCGAGCTTGGGTAGAAAATCTCGTATTATCAACCTTGGTTTGACCTTAGGTTTGGGGTCAGTGTTGATATTATTGTTTGGGAACTACGATTCCAATACTGACGGTTGACTATAGCCTGGATGGATAGCCTAGCGGTTAGGTAGACGTCCCGATGCGGAGAGATAGGAATTGTGGATATACCACTCATGAGTTTTGGCTAAAATGCATATATTTTAGGGACGCTTGAATATGTGCACGATCCAACTCGAGTGGTGATGGCGGATTCTCTATCACGAGGCTTGGATAAATACACGTATTTTAGGGACGCCTGGAATATGTGCACGATCTAAATAAGTGATACGTTGTATTCAAGTAAGATTAGAGGAACGACAAAGTATCGAAGATTTTGAAATCGTGTTTAGAAAAAATACTGATGGTAGTGTGATCATTAAATTTGAGACGAACTTGAATGTTGGTTGATCGGGTGGTTTGCCTAGAACTGAGATTGTTCGTGTGCATAACGAGTTTAAGTTACCCAAGTTGAGAGATAGTTGTTCGTGTTGAAAAATAACCAAAGCACGAGCGTGGCTCGGATTGAAGAAATGCATAGGAGGATTGTGTGCGAGAATCGTTGGATGTTGAATCAAGTTATAAGTCGATAAGTGTACTCAGTTAGTTTCGAGGACAAAACTTTTTTTGAGTGGTGTATAATGTAGTGCCCCGTCCCACTCAGTCAATCGGAGGAATCGAAATGCCAACAACGTTTGGACTTAGTCATGCAGCGGCTTCTTGAAGACCCGCTCGGTCGAGGCGACTCCTCGTTCAGGCGGGTGGCTTCGGTGAACTTGTCTCAGCTTGGCCTTCATACTAATAAATCAAAACTTTTCAAATGCACAAGTAGGCTTGATAATAAAAGAGACGAATCCACATAATTAAGAGAATAATCCCAACTTGAGTCAAACTGAGTTAGAACATGGAAAAATGTCCTACGGTCGGCTTAGAAGTGTTGCATAATGGCTTTCAAAATGACACTCGGTCCATCATCCCGTGGCTTGGAAGAAAGAAAGTTGGTCTATTTTGCCACAAGGCTATGGACTTAGCATAGCCATGGGCGTCGCACGGTATAAATGCTTGGAAAAGCATGCACGACTACTGTCCAATGCTTGATAAAGCATGCACTATCCCAATGTCCGATACTTGGCATAGCCGTCAAGTCGCAATACACATGTCAACGAGGTAAGGCTTGACGCAGCCTTTGCTCGTCAAGTTGTTGCACGATTTAGTTAGGCAAAGTTATGTTAGGCTACCGAAGTAGTAGCAAGCACGGTCCTATGAGTTTTACGGCTGGGTATAGCCACAAAGTCCTACGATCGTAAGGCTCATCATATAGAATATGACTTGAGCGGTAGCGTCGTATAGAATGCAAGTTGGTTTAAGGTACGAGCCACAATTGGTTCAGTAAAAAGTTAGCCATGGTCTATGGCACCTAAAGAACACATTTTATTCAAGTTAAGCGGGAAGGCTATGCAATAGCCGTTCCTTGGATTTCAAAGATTGGAAAGTTCAAGCGATGGTTTGTCGTCGAGGCGGTCCCTCGTTTGGGAGTCTCATGGTTCCAATGCATGTTTTTCATGATATGGTTTCGAGCACGTTTTTTGCTAAAGAGTATGGTTTGAGTCGTTTCACAGATTAGGCCATACATTTACGTGAGTCTAGATGAAGTCTCGTAGGTGCATGATCATGGACAACTTGTCGACAAGGGCGATGTTTCTTCGGACGACAACCTGGACCCAGGAGATCGATCCGGCTATGGAGAAAACACGGTATAGCTGATGTTGGATAGGCAACCAGGGATTCGGTAGGCTGTCATTGGGGTTAGCTACCTGCATTGACCGACCCATTCTATTCCTAGCTATGTCCACGATGGCTAGTTAATGCCAGTGACCTTTCATATAGATAAGTTTGTGTGCTGAGCGGCTATCCGTATGTACGGTGTTGGTCGAATCAAAGGATCATAAACTGAGTCAAGGAAAGGTATGCACGGTTGCAACACCAGTATGTACCCTAAGATTTGGCTGTAGCAAAGACACGTGCTTCGGCACGAGATGTGGCATCGAGTAATAAGTCGTTGGCATATAGTTGCATAAGTTGGAATTGAGTACTTTCGAATTAAGTCAAGAAGGGCCGTAGGGTAACTTCGGTTAAGTCATGTTGAATTGTGAGGCACGACCTTGATATGTTGAGGCACGACCATGCTGTCACGGCACAAGTATAGGCAAGACTAAGTTGGGTGGCACTGCCTTAATTATATTATAGCACGAATAAAGTCTATGGCACGACCAAGTTGTTGCGTTCCAAATATAGGCCGAAAGGCAAACACGAGTCGATAAGATGACATCGTTGGCGCAAGAAGGGTCTAGAGGCAAGGTATAAGTAAGTTGTTGGTGCAAGGCACGATAATGGTCTAGAGACACAAAATAGGCCAAGAGTTTATGTCCTAAAATCAATCCTAAGACAAGAATAGAAAGACAAACATAAAGAAATTATGTTGTACAAAGTAAATTAACGTATTAGTTTTGTATAGGTGGGCGAGGAGCTCACTCCACCCGTACAGTTGAGTAGTGACACCCAGTACACAGTTTTCATATGCAGGTACAGGTAGAAGCTCGTTAGTGCGAAGCTCGCTTGGATGCATCGAGGTACGGAGTTCTTTGGCATTTCGAGGTGTGCGGCGGCATGGAGTCTGGACTTATACGGGACATAATGTATGGACATCGCCTATCTGAAGTATCGGCTAGCTCGTCAAATTGTATTGAGAGATGAGAGAGAGCAGAGTGACTTGTATTGTGAGAAGAATGAGTTTGAGTGATTATAATCTTGGCCTCTTGCCTACCTATGTAATATTTGTTTCAATATCATTAAAGAGCCTTTTGAATGACTTATGTTTTGTTTCAAGTTTCTGCTGGTATTAATCAATATTTGTGCTTTGGGACTTCTGTGCGATGTACAACCCCGTCGCTTAGCCTGTAATCGATCGTTATGGAACTCGCCTTGCGTGACCACAAATTTAGGCTCACGTGGCATCACACCTTAGCGAGAACGATCGGTCCTACGGAACCGGGGCGTGACATGTGTTAGCACTATTTTTTTTACCATTCCCCGACTTCAGACAATTTGATTGTATATATTAGGTCATGGCTAGTATTTTTTTTATGTACCTTATACACTTCTAGTGTAGCATTTTTTGTTCACTATCTTCACGATCATATATGATACATATTTTGGGACGCCTCTTTACTTTCATGTATAATTTACTCTTATCACTTGTGATTGTTGGATTGAGATGCTAGAATTTTTTGGCCTTAGGATTGACACCATTGTCTGTTAGAGTCCACCGACTAGTCTTCTAGACAAATATGATCATCATACGATATTTTCATACCTTGAACGGTGTAGTTGGCCATGTCTGTTCCCGTATTTTTCTAATATTCTAGGAGCAGGACGTGACAATCAATATATGAGATAAACCATGGATCGAGTTAATTATTGGATGATATTAATGTATATGATTTTTACATAATTTTTCGTTGCCTGACTAGATATTCTTGTATACTTTCATGTTCCCGGATAAGGCTATAGTGTGTTCGTACTATCTTGAACTGGGTTACCCTATAAGAGCATCCACAGTGGGACTCTTTTCAAGTGTTATATTTGGCCTTTAGTCAAATTTTATAGCACTTAAGGGCTACAATGGACTCTTGTCCACACTTGAAAAAGAGTAGAAAGCCAAAGGACTCTCCAAATTTGGAGCGTCCACTAATGGAGCTATAGTTACTTGAGGGCCACCATATTTACTTTTCTCCTTTATTCTTTTTTTGGAGTGTTGCCCTTGTCAATTATGAAGGAAAAATAAGGAGGAAAAAGATGAAATGTTGCCACTTGTCAATTTGGAGTGTTTATTTGGAGTATACCATTGTGTACCAACATGAAGGAAATACTTCAAAATTAACTTTTAGAGTATGATTTGAAATAATTTGAAGTATGGTTTGTAGTGTTGCCACTGTGGATGCTCTAAGGTATTGGCCCTAATTTACAATACTATTTATGTACTCATGATTCATGTCCTGACAATGTTGTGTGTGTGTGTGTGTGTATATATGAAGCTTCCTATACATGACCATTTGTACGGGAAACTTAACGGGAGAATTTCCTTCCCCTACAAAATAATCCACCCACAGCCTCCTCGGCTTATGTTCTCATTTACCCCTTTATCGATAGCGTGGAACCAGAAGAAAGGAGTTGATAAATAAAGATAGGGAGAATAAGCAGGATTCCAGGAACTTGACAGTGTGCATGATCTCATTGGCTTTGCTCTCTAAGTACTCTCTTCTTCCCCAGCTCTTCCTTAATACTAGTTTCGTCTTCGGCCGGAGCGGAGCTGAAAAAGTACTGCTTGCTACTTAACATATTGAGGAGCACGTCTGCGTCTAGTGAGACGAGGTCGGACTGGTTGAGGTCGCTCCAACGGCTCTTGAACACTGGGCCCGAGAATAATATCTTGTGCTTGTGCTTGTGCAATAATAAGTGGTTGTCCAATAGCTCCTTGGGGTCGCAGAACAAAAACCTACTGTTGTTGGAGCAGTTGAAGAGCGCGGGGTCGCCGGCGTCGATGCGCTAATTGCAGAGGGGGCATGTGGAGTGGGACTCGAGCCAGCGGTCAACGATGTCCGCATGGAACACGTGCTCGCATTTTGGGAGGAGCCATAGAGACTCCGTGTCGTCGAACATGGACAGGTACAACACGCACTCGAGTCCGCCGCGGTTGCCCCTGAGGTTGGAGAAGGGGAGGGACTTGATGACGGGCTTGTCGATGCTGAAAGAGGTATAGGCACCGTCCCTGGGAAGGAATGCACATGCTTGATATGGAGAAGAGGAAGAAGGAAGGAGGTGAGGGCAACTGGTTGCTCATCTGACGGTTCGCGAAGCCGTCGCTGTGGCAGAATTTAGCGTACATGAGAAGCATAAAGGTGAAGGAGAAGTACATAAATATGTTTGGATGAAACCGACATGTGTGACTGGGGAGGGGATAGAATTTTTTATTGTTGGGAATTGTAGTGTTCCAAGAAGTTGTTGTAGCACTTAGGTCTCGTTTGGTTCGCGGAATCTCCGGATTGGAAAAGGAAAGTGATTACTTTTCTATGTTTGGATGTCTAAGGAATTGAGGAGGAAATGAAAGTGATTTCTAATGGAAGGAAAATTAGGTCTCATTTGGTTCGCGGAATCTCCGGGTTAGGAAAGGAAAGTGATTACTTTCCTATGTTTGGGTATCCAAGGAATTGAGGAGAAAAGGAAAGTAATTTCCAATGGAAGAAAAATTAGGGAGGAAAGTGATTCCATCCATCCAAGGAATCACTTTTCCACATTGAAGTATTCACTTTCCTTTCCAAATTCCTTGGCATTGCCAAACATCGGAAAGAAAAATCAATGGGAATTAAAGTTTCCCAAAGGAAAGGAAATGACGAGGAATTGATTTCCTTTCCCTTCCATTCCGCGAACCAAACGAGGCCTTAGGAGGAAAAGTGATTCCATCCATCCAAGGAATCACTTTCCCACATTGAAGTATGCACTTTCCTTTCCAAATTTCTTGGCATTGCCAAACATCCGAAAGGAAAATCAATGGGAATTAAAGTTTCCCAAAGGAAAGGAAATGACGAGGAATTGATTTCCTTTCCCTTCCATTCCGCGAACCAAACGAGGCCTTATGGGTATAGAAATTTCTCTTGTAGGTTTCTCGTACAGATGGTCCCGTGTGTGTGTTTATATATATATATATATATATATATATATATATATATATATATATATATATATATTAGTTTTTTTTGGCTTAAACTGTGGACTAGAAAATTAGGATTTTCGTCGTGATTACATTATGTAAATTATCTACAATGTAATACAATAATTTACATAATGTAATCACGACGAAAACCCTAATTTTCTAGTCCACAGTTTATATATGGCTTAAACTGTGGACTAGAAAATTAGGGTTTTCGTCGTGATTACATTATGTAAATTATTGTATTACATTGTAGTAATATAGACTGGTATCCCCTTGTCGGTATGCACTAGTATGTTCGGCAGGACTAGGGGACTAACTTGGATTGCTCTTGGTGTACGCGTAATTTGGAATGATATTTAGGGTTGATTTACCGGACGTTAACGTATTAAAAATACTGACACATTTTCTAGGGTTAATTATCAAGTTAAACTCACCTAGAGCATTGGGAGGTAGAGGATCCTAATATGCATACATTGTTGTTGGCTAGTCCACTAGATACGATAACATATCCAATATCCGGAGTGTCATATATGTTATTATGTATATATTGCTGCGTGGGGGGAATGACGGGGAGGGGGTTGCGGATGGGGGCGGTGACTGGGGATGCCACGACGGAGGGATGGGAGTGGGTACGACTGCACGACGGGGAGGTGGGCGTGACTGGGGAGAGGGGGGCTATGGGTGTAAGAGGGGGGAGCGAGGCGGGGAGGGGGGCTGGAGGAGGACACACGACGGGGTGAGGGTGGGGGAGGGCGATAACTGGGGATGGGGGGCAGCGATAGGGTGCAACCGATGAGGGTTGGAGAATAAGGAATTGTCTTGTCTTTTATTTTATTTTATTTTATTATTTTTAGCAATAAACGTCGATGGAGGTATTAAAATTTTAGATATCAAAGTTTAAACTATCAAGTTAAAAAAATTGAGTAGTTGAAGATAACCAATTATAATTTAGCCTAATTTAAATACAAATTGAGAAGAAGTGGTCCAACTCCAAATATCATATATGCATTTATAATTGGCTTTTTCTAAGGGCACTACCACTTTTACTTGGGGCTAGCCCTTACTTTGGGGCAGCCCAAGATGGTGGAACTTTTGCTGGGGGTTGCCCACAAGTTTCTTGGGGCTAGCCCAACCCCCAAACCCTCCTTTTTATTTCATTTCTTTTCCTTTCTCTCTCTACCAAAATCTCCCTCAAGCCGTAAAATCCCACTCTCTTCTCCTCCACTCCACCACTCCTCCATTCCAAATTCTTCCACCACTCCATTCCAAGAGATCTCCTTCCTCCTCCGCCTCCTCTCCCGCCTCTCCCTCCCCCTTCGCCGCCCCTCCCCCTCTGACGACTCCCGCCTCTACCGCCTCATCTGCTCCTTCCTCCTCTCCCTCCTCCTCGAGCTCGCTACCTACTCCCGCGTCTGCATCGTGCTCTTCCTCGTCCAGGCGGTCATAAAATGGACAGTCGGACACGACAACAGTCGTGCTCTTCCTCGTCCCTCTACGCCAACAGTCGGACACGAAATGGACATGACTGCATGCAGTCGGACAGTCCTGTAACACAGTTGGACTGCCTGCAGTCCAGGATAAAAGTGGGACTGCAGGCAGTCCTGCAGTCCTGAATAGTTTTAGGACTGCTTGCATGATGGCAGTCCTAAATGAAGAATGGACTGCCAGCAAGCTGGCAGTCCAAGTCCTAAAAAAATTGCATGTGTGACAATTAACCATTTAGTCGTGTCTGTTGTGTTCCTGGTTGAAGAGCAATGTAATTATGTAAAAATATTGTAAATAGACAGGAATCCTGTATGGAATTCTTAGTTCTTGTAAAAGGTGCAAATCAATTATGTTCTGGAATATCCAACCAAACCAAGTCAGTCAATGTCCCCGTGTCCGTGTCCATATCGTGCTGTGAAGTATCCTGATTGTGCAAAATTAGTCTCGAACATCTGGGTTTGCATGTTTCTTGATTCGGGAACTTGTGAAAAATACCAATCTGAGTGAAATTTCTTTGTTTTTTATGCTATAAAGCAGCAATTTGCTTTGCAATTTGTTTTGCATAATTTTTTTTACATGATCCCTTTGCATCGACTAATTTATTCATAACTATTACAACTATTATCTAGGTGACTCCATCTGCTGGCATAATCGAGCCCAGTCAGACCGTAGAAATATCCGTGATCCATGAAGATTCTCGCACATTGGAGGACTTCTTCGATGGAACCTCGAATAACAGGCCAACCATTTTACAGGACTGTCAGCTAGTTGGCAGTCCTGCATGAAGCAAGGACTGCCAACAAGTTGACAGTCCTATGTTTCTTCAAGACTGTCACATGGTTGATAGTCCTGTTTTACAACTGGACTGTCAACTCTTTGACAGTCCTTCTTCGATGAGGGACTGTCCGGTTTCCCGCAGTCATGCTTCTTACTGACACGAAAATAATTTGCAAATTTAATTACCAAGAGTGCTTCCGAAGAATCAATGTGTTCTTCGGACGTAGCGGGACGAGAGTTTAGTATATTTGATGACCCGGGTTCTTCAATGTGCATTTTTCCTACATGTGACCTAGGCATTTTCTTCGAAAGAAGAGAGCAAGAGGGGGAGGAAGAAGAGAAGAGGGGGAGAAGAGAAGAAATGTAGGTTGGGAGAAAATTTGGGTTAGGATTTAATTCTATGACCTAGAAATGTTGAGGGAGAGAAGAAAAGAGTAGAGGGAGAGAAGAAAAGAAAAAAAAGAAGTTGTTATTTATACCTTTGCTTGGGCTAGCCCCAAGTAAAAAAAAATTAATGACAAACTTGCAATATTTTAAAGAATAATGCTATTTGTCCCTCCAAATTGTACCTCTAAACCGTCCCTCCTTTCTTGGCAGCTGACGTGGTATGTTGACGTAGCAGCTGACGTGTCAAATTTTAAAATTCAAATTCAAAAAAATTAACATTAAAATTAATTTTAGGGATATTTTGTAAAACCTCCCCTAAATAATGGGCTAATTTGCGAAATACCCCCTAAAGATCTCGAATTGGTAAAACCCCCTTT
The DNA here is from genome assembly GCA_029216955.1 of Iris pallida. Taxonomy (NCBI): domain Eukaryota; kingdom Viridiplantae; phylum Streptophyta; class Magnoliopsida; order Asparagales; family Iridaceae; genus Iris; species Iris pallida. Next base: position 16,893,756 of record JANAVB010033219.1, on the reverse strand, counting down.
CCGTCAAGACGCTGTTTGATTTTGGGTGACGTGGCAATCCGTGTGTGTTATTAAGTAAAAAAATAAAAGTTAGACGAAAATACCCCTACGTACGTGGCAGGGGTCCTCCAACGGTCTTCTCTCTCTCTCTTTCTAACGGTCATCTTCTTCCTTTGCTGAACCTATTTATACCGATCATCTTCTTCCTCTCTCCAACCTATTTATACCGATCATCCTCCTCCTCTTTCACTTGATCCTCTTCCAGCGTACAACTTGTCTACCGAAGATCAGGTTCCTACAAGTATGGGGGGTGCTCCTTCATCTATAGAGAAAGAGGTAATTTCTGCCATTAAAGGAGGAAACACAAATTACTATATTTACAGTAAGGAGGAAACACAAATTATTATATTTACAGTTAGGAGGAAACACTAATTTTTAATTTCTAAATTTGTAGAAATCGAGTGATGAAAGTGATGAGATTGATGAAAGTGATCAGATTAAATGCCAAATTTGTTGCCAGTCGACACATTCAGCAATAGGGTGCCCATTTATGTACTCAAAATGCCGAAGATATGACGGGATAAGAAGAGTTTGGGAAGGAAACACTCGAGCTAATCCGCACAGAAGATTTTTGAGATGTCAACACTTCAATTGTGCTGAATTCCAGTGGTTAGATGAAGCTGTGAAGTTGCCACCACCAAGACAACATTCAGCAAAGGGGTGTGCTAAGTGTGGTAGTCGTGTACATTGGGCCAAAGATTGTCCTGAAGAGATTGGTGAATTGTGTGGTCAGTTTCAAGGTTCACTGAAGTTAGACCAAATGAAAAGAAGATCAATGTAAAATAGACATTTGTTATATATAAACATGCTATCAACTATCAGCTGCAGTCTTCTCTTTCATGTCCACAGTTTCTAGACATACACTCTAGGTAATCAACCGTCATCCATAAACTGTCGAAAAATACATGCACCAAACATAGTATCATTACAAAAGACAAACTGCAAGACTTCTCTTTCATGTCCATAGTATGTAAACATAGAATCCTTACAGAAGACAAACTTTCCAGAGTATCTAAATGTCCACAACCCAAAAATACATGCTATCAGCTGCAGTTAAAAGACAAACTTTTACATGCTATCACTGCACAAAATACTTAAAGCAGAGAATAACCTCTGTACAAAATGTCCACAACAAAAAAAAACCAAGTACAACTGCAGTTAAGGCCTCCATCTAGGTGGCCTGAAGATCTGGGATTGGGGTCTTGTTGCTTCCCTCATGCCATCAGCTTTAAATCCATACATGCTATGAAAGTTTGCTGCTGTTGCTGCTCTTCCAGCTGCACCCACCCCTGTATAAGGAGGCACATTAACTCCTCTTCCAGCAGCATTTGGGCCTCTACCTCTTGTTTGAGAAGCACCAGGTTCCATGCCACTAAATGTTGACCAGAACAAGTAATAAGAAAGCATAAAAAACATCCTAACTATTAAATAACATGTTTATTGTACCTTCCAGTAGTCTGTTGCTGAGATGGAGGATTGCCTCCTCCTCTGCCTCTTCCTCTGCCCCTTCCAGGAGTCTGTGCATCAATCTTTGCAGCATTCCTTGTTGGGCAAGTTCTTATATTGTGACTTAGAGAGTGACAATGTCCACACTTTCTCTTACCTTTCTTTGAGCTAGGTGTGCCTTCAATATCAGTCCTTATTCTATTTATCCTTGGTCTTCCAGCAGATCTCTTGTGTTTTGGTTTAAGCACTATCATTTCAGGCTGGGTACAAAACACAAACTTTACCTTTATGCCTACTGATCACCCAAAATATTTAGAGCATAAATGTAAGTAAATTGATGACACAAAACACAAACTTTACCTCTACCCAATTCTCTTGGCTTGCACATGCCTTTACCACCCCAGCATAAGCCTTCTTGTAGGACTTTACCTTGTGCAAGTCATCTACCAAACTGCAAAAATGTAAGTAAAGCCATAAGTTAATATATAAGACAGCTAAAGTGTAGATATAGAAAAGTAAAACTGAAAGTGTACCTAATGACATCAATCCTCAAGTGTGTGGCCACTGCAACTGCATGCACACATGGAATTCCAGTGATATCCCAAACACAACAACTGCAAGACTTCTCGTTCATGTCCACATCCCACCTACTGGAACTCTTGTTGTTCACTACACACCAATTATATTCACTAGCACCAAACAATCTATATCTCTTTTTCTTCTCCATTCTATTCTTTACAATTCTATCTGCCCTTGGCACCAAAATCATACCCTCACCCTCCCACATCTTGACTTTCATTTTTCTCTCAAACATCAATTCCATTACCTTCAAATTAAAACCCTCCATAATTCTGTGTAAGGGCTTTGATCTCACATCCAACATCCAACTGTTGAAACTCTCACTGAAATTGTTTGTCACATGCTCACACTTTGAGGTTAAGTCAAATGTTGACCTAGCCCAAGTATTAGTTTCCACACTGGAAAACCACTCAAATGCACTCTTTGAGTCATTCTCAAGTTGATCCATGTACCTCTTGTGGTCAACCTCTCTATAGGCTTTAGATGCCCCCCAAGCAAGGGTTTTCAGGTGACTTCCCTTGTGTGTGGCTTTAAAATTCTCAAACATGTGTCTAAAACAAAATCTATGCCTACTAGAGGGGAAAACATTCTTTACAGATGGAATGAGCCCCTTTTGCCTATCAGATATGAATGTCAGTGGCAAAGGATGCTCATTAACCCTATCTCTAATGGCATTAAGAAACAGGGTCCAATTTTCCTTGTTCTCAGAATCACATATGAAAATGTCTAAGGGATACATACCATTGTTTGCATCTAGAGCCACTGCTAACAACAAAACCCCACCATATTTTCCTTTGAGATGACATCCATCAAGGCCAACAAATGGTCTGCAACCCTCTTTGAAGCCCTTCAAGTAGGCATCAAAGCCCAGACAGCAATAGCTGAAAGCCCCATCACTATCAGTAGCAACTGAGGCTATACTGCCTTGATTTTTAAGCAAAATCTGCCTACACACCTCTGGTGTCCACTTGTAACCATCTTCATAAGATCCAAAAACTTTTGTTAAGGCTTTACCTAGAGCCTTCCAACAGACCCAGTACTTCACTGGGACTCCATGCCTGTTTAGTACCCTCTCCTGAATCCTCCTTGGCTTCAAGCTGTATCCATCTTCTCTGACATCCTCTTCTATAATAGCAGCTATCCATGATGCATTGGCCATTCTGTTCTTTCCTGACCCAGTCCTGTTTGTGCATGTGTGCCTCTCTACATATTTGGTGATCTTTATTGTGTGACCATCACCTTGCCTGCAAACATGAACAACATTTGGGAAAAAATATTAGTTAACTGAATTCAAGAAAATATGGTACATTTAGAAACTGAATTCAAATAAATTGGGAAACTTACAAGTTACCATTCAGTTGGAAGGAACATTTAGGATCCACACACTTGCACCATAGCCTTTTGGGGTCATCCTTCACTTTCTTCACTTCAAACATATTGTCAATGCATAGCCTGGTCACCCACATCTTGTACTCCTTCATAGTTGGCCATGTCATACCAACTGAACACTCATCTGTGTCACAAGACCATGGTACATGGTCTTCACTCTCAACATCTCCATACATATCATCATACTTGTCATCAACTTTGTGGTATTCTCCAAATCTCTCAGGCTCATCTGACTCTTCTGACTCAGATTCAGAATCAGACTCTTCCTCGGATGTAGAGCTGTCAGACCTAGCACTATGATATTCATGTTCAATTGGCAAATTATTAATGTCAACCTCATTGAGATTAGTACTCTCAGGGAGCACATCCAACTCTTCTTCATCCATGCCTAGAAGCTCCTCTGCAGTCTCATGCTCTTCATCAAACTCTACTTGTGCTTTCTTCTTGCTTGTTGCAGCTCTTCCATCTACATTTTCCTTTGCCCTCTTCTGTGGTGTCTGCTGCTCCCTTTGTGAATGTTTTCTAGGTGAAGCTCTTCTTGCAGGAGATGTGGCATATACCACATTGCTTGCTGTAGCACATTCTCAGGTCTTTCTACCTTACTAGCAACTCTTTTCTTGATGCATTTCTTAGTAGGTGTTACTGGCTTTTGAGTGACTGGCTCCTCTGGTTGGCTTGGCTGAGTTGGCTTTGTTGGCTGCTCACTAGAAGGAACTCTTCTAGGTGGAACTCTTGGTGAAAATCTTCTTCTCTGCCCACTGGGAGGCTGACTTGGCTGCTCATTCACAGGAAGACCAACAAGGTCATTGAAGAGTTCTTCAGCAACTCCTTCAGATTGTAAAAACCTAATCAAATCTTCAACTCCCTCATTTGTAGCTACCTTAATTGGATTGGTATGCACCATAAATAAATGAACTTTATCAGGTCCTTCATGATCTGAACCAGTCCAAAACCTCAACAAGTCTTTGTCTCCATCTGCATCAATTAAAAATCCACCCTCCAAATATTGAAATGTTATTAGCCCTCCCAAACCATGCAGATACTTTCCCATACCATTGATCAAATCTAGCATACACAATTCATCTCCATCAAAGACTCCAAAATCTACTACTTTTCCATTCTTGTAATCATAGTATCTTAGTCCACCAAATGGCTGTTCTTTCGGCCAAGAGCCCCCATAATGAATGAGTAGATGTTTCTTGCCAAAATCTACTCTAGCACTACAAATTAGCAAAACAGGGTACAAATTTAGGGCACAGATTTTGTAAAACATGGTACAAATTTAGGGCACAAATTTCTAACATTAGGGCACAAATTTATACCAAATCTAACATTAGGACACAAATTTCTAACATTATGGCACAAATTTCTACCAAATCTAACATTAGGGCACAAATTTCTACCAAATCTAACATCGAAGAAATAACAGTTGATTTAAAAACCAAGAATCGAAGGAAAACAAAGAATTGAAGAAACAAATACTGCATGTTCGAAAAATAACACAGAATCGAAAAGAAACTTACAACGTTCGTGGATCTAGAGACTGCATGTTGGGTTCTCCTCTCCTTCGAGCCTTCTCCTCGCCTTCAGACCTCCAATTTTGCCAGAATTTTGGAAAAATTTTCCTCCTTCTCCTTCTTTCTTTCTTTCTCTCTCCACTGTCGAAACGTCTTCTCAGGAGGAAAATTTTCCTCCTCCTTGTTGGGTTTTGGGCGGACTTTTGGGGAAGGGTATTTTCGTCTAACTTTTATTTTCTTACTTAATAACACACACGGATTGCCACGTCACCCAAAATCAAACAGCGTCTTGACGGAAAGGGGGTTTTACCAATTCGAGATCTTTAGGGGGTATTTCGCAAATTAGTCCATTATTTAGGGAAGGTTTTGCAAAATATCCCTTAATTTTAACATTAACATTAAAATTAATGTTAATATTAACATTAAAAATTAATATTAACGTTAACATTAACGATAATATTAATATTAACATTATCGTTAACATTAAAATTAAAATTAAAATTAATATTAACATTAGTTAATATTAACATTAACATTAATTAATATTTATATTAACATTAATATTAACATTAACATTAACATTAAATTAACATGAACAAAATTGGGTAATTAATTTTTTGGGTTAAAATTTGCCATGTCATCGGCAATGTCAGATGACACATATTATTATTTAACATGCCATGTCAACTGCCACATAAGAAGGAATGTATTGGAGGGTCAATTTGGAGGTACGAATAGCATTACTCTATTTTAAAATATTTTTGGACTAGCTCCAAGTAAAAGTGGTAGTGCCCCTAGAAAAAGCCTTATAGTTTCATCCATTTCAAGTTAACCGTTACCAAACAGGATCCAAAATGGCAAAAGACATATTAGAAGGGTTTGATAGCAGAACCAGAAACCCTCTCTCTCTCTCTCTCTCTCTCTCTCGCGTCTACGATGCTTCCCACTGTTTCTCTCCTGAAGATCCCACAGATTCCCTCCTTCCCTAAACTCTCAAAACTAGGGTTTTGGCACCTCTCCTTCCAACCAACTTACTCCATGGCGCCTGTCCGGAGGAAGTGTTCCAGCCGGTCATCCGCCTCCGCCGACATGCGCCAGTGGAGCGTCGGCGATCTCGTTCTCGCCAAGATGAAGGGGTTCCCGGCGTGGCCGGCAATGGTAACCCCTCTCCCCCTTCAACTAGGGTTTCTCTATTGTCGCAGTTGGAAAAGATTGGTTCTTAAGCTTTTTCTTTGTTAGGGTGTCAGTTTCTGATGAGAAAGTTGCAAGCTTTGTGTTTGCATACGAGGATTGACTCTTTTTTGTCATTGTTTTGAGTCCGTATGCAGGTGAGCGATCCAAAAAAGTGGGGGAACTCGTCCTCGGATCGGAAGAAGTATCTTGTTTATTTCTATGGAACGAAACAAATGTAAGTGGTGCTCAACCTGGATAGAAGTTTTGAATTAGCTTAGTAGACTAGGGGGGAAGGATCTTTTTCGTCCACAATCTGGTGTTATTCCATGTGCTGGTTTCTGTAAATTTAAGTTAACATGGGTGATCATGTTTACACAATTGATCAGGAGGTGGAAGTGTAAGAAATCGGTAGATGTGTAGTGAGTTTACATGTATCATAAAGGAACAGTATCGATGCATCATAAAGGTACTGCCTGTCTGAAGTTAGTGTTAATGGTGGTATAAGTACTGAATTAGTTTAGTAGACAAGGGAAATAATTTATATTATTATTCATAATTGATATTATTCCATGTGTTGACGCAACACATGCACTCCAAAATACACCAGGACATGCTAAAATTGGTCGCTCTGTCTATTCCGTGTTGTGTTTGTGTCCATGCAACATTGGATCAGTCTTTGTTTACTGTTGCTTGTGCTTGACAAGCTCGCCCTATAGCAACTTCTAACCATAGCATTCATTTCCTTTTTAGCAGAAAAGGGACCTTGAAGCTTTCTTATTTAATACCTTTAGGACATCAATTTGTCATAGCGACAAGTTTGACCTATCATACAGTATAATATTGTCATACTGTCCATTTATTGGTTTAGTAGTTTGAAGCTTGGTTGAGTAGTTTGAAGCTTGGTTGAGTAGTTTGAAGGATTGCTTTAAAACTGCATGTTAGATGGCAAGGGCTAAACTGATTTGGAATATCTTTATCTGGACGAAGCATTTCAGAAGAACGCGTTGCAGGATATCACTAGGACTACTGGAATTGTGAGCTTGGGGTGAAACTTTCAGCTAATGTTTTCATCGTCTAAATTGAGTAGGCTCGTAAGACTGGATGAGCTGAACGAATAAAAGAGTGGTAGTTAGTGGTTTTGAGATCGCATTGTAAGTGGTGAAGGGTGTTCTTATTGGTTTGTTACAAGTTTTTTTTTTTGGCACAGGCGATGTTTTGAATTCATTGGTCTTATAGGGTTTTAGTTTTGCATGGTTGCAGGTGTCCCCCTTGTTCTCTTATCATAGTTTAGTGGGCTACTAACCTCCTGACGAGCACTTGGCTTTATCAGCTTTTAAACCCCATTGATTGATGCTGTGAAAGAAGAAAGGCAACATCTACAACTTTATATATATATAGCATCACGAATGTCCCAAAAATAGCAACTGTTGGATCTATCTTCTTTGACCGTACATATTATTTCAAAATCTCACGAGAAATTGGGTTGTCTATGGATCTAATCTGTACGGTCAAAAGAAGATAAATCCAACGACTGCCATTTTGGGTACATTCGGGAATGCATAGTAGCGGGATGCTGGTCCTCCCTTTATATATATACACACACACAATAGGGGCATGGGATGCCTTAGTGAGTGGGTATGGATCCTTTCTGAATGATGAGGATTGAGTTCTACATATTACATTATGTTGCACGGATTCGACACGGGACGGCACGTATTAGACACGGTGACGCGGATTCGTCACCAATATTGATGTGTCCTAGTATATTTTGGAGGGCCTGTGTGTGTCCGATACGTGTCCGACACAGTACAACATGGACACAACAAAATACCGGAGTGTCCATGCTTCTTAAATATCCGGACTAAAAGAGACTTCCTAATAATTAAATAAAAGAGATACATAATATTCTCTTTCAAGAATCATTACGACAAATATATTGATAACAATCAGGCTTTGTTGGAGTTTTCTGTATCATTCTTAGGATTCTTATTAGGTTAGCAACATTTAATAGGTTTTATTGTGTTATTCTGGTACATTATCCAAGCATCTTCCCTTGGCCAACCCTTTTTGTATGCTCACTTTAGCATTTATGTATTACCTCAGTTCTCTAGTAACCTGTGGTCACTTGATATAGTCCGCACTAGTCAGATATTCTCACCTTATCTTTAGTTTATTAGGACAGAGATCTTCACAACTACATTTTTTCTATATCCATCATATCTTTTTTTTTTCTTGTCCGTCTTGCTTCATTCCTACCTACCATTAATTGTTCTATTGTTCTAGGTTAGATTGTGTTGAGGTTTCTGTCTTAATTATGAAGGCATGCACTTTTCCATTATGTCACTAACTTTTAATATTTTTTTTAAGGAATAGACTTGTCAATAGGTTCCTCACAAGTATTTTTGGAAAGCAGGACCAGAACCAAAATTTTCTCTATAATTTTTCATCAGCTGTCCATAGCTCATATTTATATTGTGGTATTAGAGCGGACATCCGGAGGGGCCGGCAAGGTTTGAGCCCCCCAATTGTGTGTGTGCGTGTGATTTCAAAAAAAAATAAAAAAAATAAGGTAGACTTGTAATCAATCATCTTGAGATAATTTTGTACTAGCTTACATATATTGAAACTTGTCGCTTTCTGGTATGTATCATAGAGATTAATGCAGTATAGTAAATTGTATCTTACCTTGTCGCCTAGACCGTTGTTTAGTCTAGGGGAACTTTAGAGGTGCTCATTGATCATACAAGTTTAAACTAAAAAAGGACGCCCCAGGCTCCTGCTAAACTAGGGTCTAGGGAGGTGAAGAATGAAGACGTATGTGGCCTTGCCAATCATATAGTGAAGAATGTTTCTTTATCTTGAACATACCATACCACTTCTTTTTGTCCTATATCGTTTTGAACAATAGTTGTAAGCAGGTTGAGTTGCATATCTCCACTCTTCATGTCTCCTATTGTTTGTGCTTCATATTTGTTAGAATCATGCATATGATAAATCAACAATTCGTGTCGAAAGGTGTACTAATAGGGAAGTTTTTGTTCTATATTTGACTGGCTCCCCCATTTGATCCTTTGACACATGTTTACTTGAACTCAAAGCCCAACATTGTCATTTTGGATCTTTTATGTATATTTTTCTTTACTTGAAGTGCACTGCATGTCTTGCTGCTACGACGCATTTGCTTGCTTGCTTGCTTCCAACCTTAATAAAGGGAAGGTCTTGCTTAAGAGTTCAGTATCGATACAAACAACAAATTTTTTTAAAATTTAATTCCAAATTTTTGGAGTCAGGGTGCTTGAATCCTTTTCTTCCATTCAACTTTGTTAAGGATCATGACATTCAAACAAAAACCATGCTCTTCTTTACGACTTCAGTCTGTGTTCTTTTTTGGTTTACCCCATCCTAGAGGCTCTTTTAGCTACTGTGTTATTGCTCCCGCTTGCTGGTGCAGCTATCGATATATGTTGTACGTTTCAAAATCACATAAGACACTTTTCTTTTATCTTGTCCTGAGTTGTCGCCACCTCCAACTTTCCACGGAAACACTCATTTCTTAGCATTCTCATTCAACAACAGTAATTTTCTGGACTGCTGATTCTTTTTTTCCTAACAACTTTGATCCATAAAGCATGGCTTGTCTTATAGCCGTCTTCTTATCAACTTCAATGGTATCCTGCGATGACAAAGTACTCGATGGTATCCTGCGATGACAAAGTACTCCAGAAACACTCCATAATCACTTCTCCATACCCATCATGTTTTTATATGTGCAAATCTTTCAGATTTTGGACGTTCAGGACTGGCTACCACCAGAGATAGGAGGGTTTGGCTGGGAATATAGAAGGAAAAGGGGATAGTAGAAAGGCTTTCACACGTTTCCTATCTAGGTTTTCACACCCTCGATGCAGCACACAAGAAAATATATTGATGGGAAGTCTCTCTCAAGATGGCGTCAGTATCATATTGAGTGCATCCATGCCCATTTGGGAGGAGAAAATGGTTTCATTGTTTTAATAACAAATCCCTTTAACGCACACGCCCAACTAGGATTTGAACATTTTGTGTGTGATCTTTTGGGATAGACTTCCCTACTGGGTTGAGAAGGTGGTTTGTTTAGAACGGTCTTGTTGCAATCCATCATCATGCACCGTCAGTAAGCTTTCAGCCCAATCGATCAGCTTGAACAAGCAGGTAGATTGACAGAAAGCATTTTGTTTGCATCTGCATGGCGTGATTTGCAGAGACCGATCTTCATAGTTCATAGACCTTGATGATTGGAAATGGATATAATGGATCCTTGTCTAAAGGGTTTACCGGTGTCAGCGATTGCGGTACTAATGGAAATAGCGATGATAAGTTGATAACAATGGAGTTTTGAGCCTTTATTGGTATCTGCTTTGCTTGTTGCAGAGGCCACAAGCCTACAGTTGTACGAAGGTTGGAGTTGCTGATGCTCATTGTCAACAATAAAATATTCTTATGGATAGTATGGGATTTTCTTCGACCCTCTAGGAGAAATCTTGCCTTGAACTTTATTATTAGAGATTACAGAACATGGATTTATAGTTTGACACGTCACTGTAGCATAGTATTGTTGGTTAATTTGTTTTAATAGTTGGTTTTGCTCCTGGCGGATCATGTTGGCCTTGTAGTCCATCCCACCAGGAAGCATAGAAAAGGATGAGACAAATTGCATCACCAGTAAAGTGAAGTTGATTTGGTAGTCCAAGGTTCACAGTATCGGTATCGGTATCGGACTATTCCTATGAGTATTGGTATCGGCGATATCGGTAGTATCGGCGGTTTCGGATCGGAGTATCGGATTTTTTGGTATCGGAAAACAAATAATTATTAATAAATTATTTACATTTAGAAACATATATTTTATACATCTAGGCATAGTTTTAAGTATTTTCAGTGTTATTTTTAGTAGTTTTGAAATTAAATGAAATATTAGTCACCCTTACCGATTGATTTACATACAATATATTGATTTTCTTTTACATGCTTTTTGTTGGAATATTTAGTATGTTGGATGTCATATTTAGTAGATTGGAATATCCTGTGACATATTTGATATACCAGAATATGCCACAGGATATTCCATCATTGCAATAATAACTGTAAGGCTATATAAAGCCAAGAAGACTATCAATAATATATCAAAAAATTACAACATGGTATCAGAGCCAAAATTTCACAAATCCTAATCTTAGACGCCACCAACCGACCCCTTTCCAAACCCTAACACTAGCCGCTAACCCCCCTCTCTCTTCCCGCCCTCGCCCCTATCCTGCACCCGTGGCCATAGAACCCCGCTGCTACTGTTGCTTCGGTGCTGTTGCATGCGCGCCGGACGCCTTCCACTCCCAAGGCGCGCACGGCTTCTGCTACTGTTGCCGACACTGAAGCACGCGACGGCACTCGTGTCATTGCTGTTCGACTTGTTCCAAAACTTGACACTGAAGGCCTAGATCTGATGAAAATACATGTTCGGATCTAGAAGCGGACGACGAGGACAAGCGTAACGTGGTCATCGAAGAGGAGGATCGATGGAGGCGATCATCAAGAAGCTGGATCATGCGGAGGTTGCGCCGTTGATAAAGTTGATGAAGATGTCGGCTGGTGAGAGCGCGACACGAACGTCGACAAGGCTGGAGCTTCCCTCCATCGATCTGAAGCTGGATGGACCAGCTACTATCTGAGTTGGTCACGGCGGATAAGGCGAACCCTCGCAAGAAAGAACCTGGAGGGGTTCCTGTCGGGCGAGAAGACGGAGCCGGACGAGGGCTCGACGGAACATGACGAGTGGAACTCTACTCATATGGTGATCGGCCTCGACGGAACATGACGAGTGGAACTCTACTCATATGGTGATCTACATCTGGCTTCTCGACTCCTTAGTTCAGTCTATTGCCGCCACAGTCGACGGCATTGAGATGGTGAAAGATGTGTGTGAGAAGTTAAGGCGCACCTATGATGGTGTGGAAAATAACTTAAGGGTCTTCCAGATCAAGGGAGAGATCGACGACACCGTACAGGGAGAGGACGGTGCAGGAGTATGTCACAGAGTTGGAGCGCCTGTGGCTGGATTACGACCACACCTCAGATCGAACAAGCTGTGGGGACCCGAAATGTAAAGAGAGACGTGTATGTCTACATGAGAGGACGATGAAATTTCTCAAAGAGTTGATTGCAGCATTTGCTCAGAGGACGACCCTACTTCTTGCCCAACCGAAGTTCCCCACTCTTGAGGAGGCTATCTCAGCCATGATCCAGGAGGAGACACGCATCAGACTACAGACGGGGACATGTGGTCCTCCCGAAGCAAAGTCAGCACTAACGGCCACCAGTTCGGACGACACAGGGCCTAAGGGAGAGGCCTGACAGCACAACCGGCAGTGCTACAACTGCGGAAAGATGGACCAACATCGGTATGCTTGCACCAAACCACCTAAGGAGGGAGATTCAAGTGGTGGACGGGAACAATTCGGTAGACGAGGACATTTTGGAGGATGTGGCCGTGGTCGTGGGGGTCGACGAGGCGGTCGAGGAAGCTATCGGGCAAATCTGCTAGTAGCAGAAGGAGATGGAGGAGCTGGCAACACTTTTACCGAGGAGGATCAGGCACTGGTGGACATGCTGGAGGTGCTCAGGAGGAAGCAGCAAACGTCCAATGATGGAGACATGAGGAGCGCAACGGAGGAGGCGTCCACCTCATTCTTCGCTGGAGGCAACGCCGCCATGTATGTCCATCAATCAGAAGGTACTGACGACTCACTTGCTCTTGCATCCATTGCTTCCCTTAAATCGTCAGATTGGATTATCGACTCGGGGGCATCTCGGCATGTGACGGGGATTGCTAGTGAGTTCTCCTCGTAGACTCACCTAGCATCAACAGACAACATTCAGACTGCTAATGGCACTTTCCAGCCAGTGGTCGGTAAGGGTACTGTTAATTGTACAGGTTCAATAAAATTATCCAATATTTTACATGCTCCATCCTTTCCAGTCAGTCTCTTGTCCATTAGTTCTATAATCCTACAACTTAAATGCATTATTTCTTTTGATATCCTTAAGGTGATCTTCCAGAAGAAAGAGACGGGACGAAGACTTGGGACTGGCACTTTGTATAAGGAACTGTGGTACCTGGATCGAGAAGGACTGGACTCAGCACTAATGTCTATGGCAGAGAAGGCTGGTATGGGAGGACTGCAGATGACGGCTGAGGATACTTTGCTACTCCATCATAGGAGGTTGGGACATTTCTCCTTTGACACTTTAAGTTAATTGTATCCCGATATTTATGAAAAAGTGTCAAATAAAGAGAAACTAGTATGTGATGCATGTGAGTTAGGCAAACTTGTTAGGAGTTCCTATATTGATACGGTTCATAGGAGCTCTTCTGTTTTTGAGGTAGTATACTCTGATGTTTGGGGTCCATGTGCTACTAATACTAGAAATGTTTATAAGTACTTTGTTTCCTTCATTGATTGTGCTTCTCGTGTCACCTGGTTGTACTTGATGAAAAATAAGAGTGATGTACCTACTTGTTTTCGAGATTTTCACAAACATGTCCATACTCAGTATGAGACAATTGTGAAGGTACTGAGGTCTGACAATGGAACAGAATATACAAACAGAACACTTGCAAAATACTTGTCAGCACACGGGATACAGCATCAGACCACTTGTACATACACACCTGCACAAAATGGCGTAGCATAAAGGAAGAACATACACCTTTTGGAGGTCGCAAGAAGCATGATGATTGACATGAATGTCCCACAGAGTCTGTGGGGACATGCAGTATTGACAGCAACTCAACTAATCAACAGAATGCTTTCGAAGGTCCTGTGATGGAAGTTCTGATGTGAAATATTGCAAGGCAACAATAGTGGGATACTCCCACTGAAGGTGTTTGGGTGTGTATGCTTTGTGAAGGACAACATGCCGTCAGTTGGGAAGCCTGATCCGAGAGCAGTCAAGTGCATCTTCGTGGGCTACTCGGCGACTTAGAAGGGGTACGCGTGCTGGAGTCCAGTGGAAAAGAAAAAATTTGTAAGTATGGATATCCACTTCCGGGAGCATGAACTATACTACCGTCAGGAGGGAACTTCAAATCACACGCCTAATACTGCTAGTATGAGGCGAGAGGGGGAGAAGGAGAGCTCAGTAGTGACTGATTTAGGAGTTTGGTATGGAGGCACGGTCGAGGAGGAGCATGACGGTGAAGAGGAATATGGGGAGGAGATGAGAGGTGTTAGGCCTACGGCTCAGAGGGAGTTACTTACCTACAGCAGGAGAGAGAAGCAAACTGCGGGACCAGTACCTACAGTGCCAGTGCCAAGTCCCTTGCCTGCGTCCGTCTCGACTCCTGAGACACCTACACTACCACTACCCTCTTCAGGTGATATCATTCTCCCTACTCCCACACCATTATCAGTACGAAGGACCACTCGCAGCAATGCGAAAAATCCTCCGGACAGATATGGTTGGGACCTTGCTCAGTTTGTTTCTTATGACCATATCTCTTCTTCTCATGGAGCATTTATTGCATCTTTGGATAGTATTACTGTACCTAACAATTGGCAGGTTGCCAAGAACGATCCAAAATGGAAAGCGACAATACTCGAGGAGTTGGGAGCTGGTGAGGCTGCCAGAAGGGAAGAGCGCAGTCTGATGCAAGTGGATCTTTACTGTGAAGCAGAACCCAGATGGACAGGTTGAGTGCTACAAAGCTCGACTATTGATAAAAGGATACAGTCAGACGTACGATATCGACTATGACGAGACCTTTGTACCAGTCGCAAAGATGAGTACTATCAGGACCCTGATTTCTTTGGCAGCGAATGGTGGATGAAAGCTACATCAACTGGATGTGAAGAATGCATTTCTTCATGGGGATCTGGTGGAGGAGGTATACATGAAGATACCATCAGGATTCGGCACAAACCAGACAGTGGGCAAGGTCTGAAGGTTAAAGAAGTCCCTCTATGGACTAAAACAGTCTCCTCGGACATGATTTGACAGATTCAGGAGGATGATGATAGGGATGGAATATCAGCAGATGAATGCTGATCATACTGTATTCTTCAGACGGAGTGGAGGCCACATCACCTTGCTTGCGGTGTATGTGGACGACATGATTATCACATGAGATGATGAGCAGGAGATCGCCCGACTCAAACGGAAGCTTGGCAGGGAATTTGAGGTGAAGGACCTTGGTCTTCTTCGCTACTTCCTTGGGATAGAAATCGTTCGAGACGGAGAGGAGATTGTTCTTTTTCAGAGGAAGTATGCACTGTACATTCTTACAGATACAGGGATGTTGGGGTGCAAACCTGTAGCAACGCCAATAGACCAGAGGTTCAAGTTGAAGGCCGAGGCTGGAGATCCAGTTGATCGAGACAGATACCAGAGACTGGTGGACAAGTTGATCTATCTGAGCCACACTCGACCTGATATCTGCTTTGTAGTGAGTGTGGTGAGCCGCTACATGCACGACCCACGGAAGGGTTATATGGATGCACTATACCATATTCTGAGGTACTTGAAGGGTACCCTCGGGAAGGGGCTGATATTCAAGAAGAACAATCACATGAACATTGAAGGCTACTGTGATTCTGACTGGGTTAGTTGTGCCGATGACAAAAGGTCTACCTCAGGATATTGCATATTCGTAGGGGGCAACCTAGTCTCCTGGAGGAGTAAGAAGTAGTCTGTGGTAGTCAGGTCGACAACGGAAGCAGAGTACAGAGCTATGGCCCTGGGAGTTGCAGAACTGCTATGGTTGAAGAATATGCTGGTAGAACTGAAGCTGGATCAAGGAACCAAGATAAAATTGTAGTGTGACAACTAATCAGCTATTAGTATCGCCAACAATCCAGTACAACATGACATGACCAAACACATCGAGATTGATAGGTTCTTTATCAAAGAGAAGCTGGATAGAGGATTGCTGGAGCTTGGCCACGTTCCGACAAGGGATCAGGTAGCAGACGGACTAACCAAGGGGCTTTCCTCTGTGAGTTTGATTGGAGGATGTGACAAGATGGGCTTAGTGAATATTTTTCGCCCATCTTGAGGGGGAGTGTTGGAATATTTAGTATGTTGGATGTCATATTTAGTAGATTGGAATATCCTGTGACATATTTGGTATGCCAGAATATGCCACAGGATATCCACAGTATATTCCATCATTGTAATAATGACTGTAAGGCTATATAAAGCCAAGAAGACTATCAATAATATATCAAGAAATTACAACACTTTTACAAGTTACAACCTTATTATGCTTTATTTTAAACCCTTGCTGGTTTGTCTTTTTCGTTTAATTTTCTTTGCCGAATTGACCGGAAAAGAGAGACTCAATGTCGGTATCGTATCGAGACATGCCAAACCATATCGGTATCGGCCGTATCGGATCGGTATCGGCCGATACTTTCAACCATGTTTGATGCCACTTGGCGTCAATTTGGGAGGAGGAAGAAAAGAGATTATATGGAACAAGGAGTGCACTGCTGCTATCTTGTCTATGCCATCTTTTCTTTTCTGATGTTGTCTGCTCCTTTGTTTTGAGGCTCACGATCTCTTATCCAGATATCAAAACATGTGTAGGAAAATTTTTATATGCGGAAAGAGGAGGGAGGGTAGGACAATGTAAACAAGTTAATGGCTTCTCTGCCCACACTCCTGTCTTTGATCTTTTTTTTGTCGGCCATACCCATTATTTTCATCCGGCTGGAAGTATGATACAATGCTCATTTTATATGCAGAAAGAGGAGAGGGATAGGGCAATGTAAACAAGATGATGACATCCCCTCCTCCCATTCGAGGGATGTATCTAACTATCTATAAATCTCTCATTGAGAGGACCCATAGGAGGAGGAGGAGGGTGCGGGGGTGCAAAACTGTGAACAACAAGCATAAGTTTGCTTGTTCTTGAGCAAAAGAAAATCTTGTTAAAATGGGAACTATGAACCTGAACTAAAATGAAACAAAATAGATATAAAAAATTGTAAATAGCCTCTTAATGTTTTACAGTTAGCTTCGAGCCCACTACCTACCATCCACATACTTCAGACTTTGGATTGCCTAACCTTTTGTGATATATAATATGTTTTTTGCAGTAAAGCATTTGCATAAATTTTAACTAAATTTTGTTGAAAAGGCAAGAAAAGTTAACTAGGCTACATGTTTCTTAGGCCGCCCCTGCCCTACTGTCTCCTGCACTTGCAGCCATTTTTTGTACATGCTGGTTGGAAGTAGGCTAGAACACTGATTTTTTGTTCTGGTGGGTTCTAACCAACACATGCCATCCAAACAAATCAGGTATTAATCATTAAAATACAGAAATCTTGAATGAATTTTTTTCCCCAAACTTTTAAGATTTACTACGATATTTTGCTATAGAATTCATCAAGGTTTACATACTTCAGACTTTGGATTGCCTAACCTTTTGTGATATATAATATGTTTTTTGCAGTAAAGCATTTGCATAAATTTTAACTAAAATTTTGTTGAAAAGGCAAGAAAAGTTAACTAGGCTACATGTTTCTTAGGCCGCCCCTGCCCTACTGTCTCCTGCACTTGCAGCCATTTTTTGTACATGCTGGTTGGAACTTGGAAGTAGGCTAGAACACTGATTTTTTGTTCTGGTGGGTTCTAACCAACACATGCCATCCAAACAGATCAGGTATTAATCATTAAAATACAGAAATCTTGAATGAATTTTTTTCCCCAAACTTTTAAGATTTACTACGATATTTTGCTATAGAATTCATCAAGGTTTACATACTTCAGACTTTGGATTGCCTAACCTTTTGTGATATATAATATGTTTTTTTGCAGTAAAGCATTTGCATAAATTTTAACTAAATTTTGTTGAAAAGGCAAGAAAAGTTAACTAGGCTACTTGTTTCTTAGGCCGCCCCTGCCCTACTGTCTCCTGCACTTGCAGCCAATTTTTGTACATGCTGGTTGGAAGTAGGCTAGAACACTGATTTTTTGTTCTGGTGGGTTCTAACCAACACATGCCATCCAAACAGATCAGGTATTAATCATTAAAATACAGAAATCTTGAATGAATTTTTTTCCCCAAACTTTTAAGATTTACTACGATATTTTGCTATAGAATTCATCAAGGTTTACAGAATTTTTGGTCAGTTTAGGTCAAACTATTACTTAGAGTTGGAAATTACAAAAACACTCCAATAATCAGTGTCATGTCTGAGTTGTGTGTACATTGCCAGAACACAGTTCTTTTTGGTAATTTCTATGGGCACTACCAAAATTGCTAGGGGACATCATTTACTTGGGGGCAGCCCATGAATGTGGAAAAATTGCTAGGGGGCACCCAAAAATTGCTAGGGGCAGCCCAACCCCCCCAAACCCAAAAATTCACTTTCATTTTCATTATTCACCCTCTCTCCTCAAGAAGAAAAGAAAGAAAGCTCTCTCCCTCTCCCTCTCCATCTCCTAAACCCTAATTTCTTCTTCTCCATCACTCCATTCTCAATCCCTCCACGAAGATTTTCGAAGAGATGACACGCAAGTCAAAGCAACCGGAATCCAGGTACGTTCTTCCCTAATTTCTTCGAATTTTTTTTACATTATATTCGAAACCCTAGAATTGGTTTAATTCTTGAAAAAAAATTTGTAAAATAGGTTTATAATCTCTTGCACGTTCTCTTCCCTTATTTTCGAACACAAGAAACCCGAAATTTATGTTGAAACCCTAACCCTAGAACACGACAAAGTAGGATGTCGTTATGGGAGTTCGGGTTCACGACAGTAGGACTGCCTGGAATGTGGCAGTCCTAATGAAAATTAGGACTGCCACAGTCCTGTCAGTCCTATTCTGAAAGAGGACTGCCACAGTCCTGGCAGTCCTATTCAGAAAGAGGACTGCCAGGAATGTGGCAGTCCTACTTGTTATGACATATAGGAGTTGGGTAAGTGCATGTTGTTTCTATTACTTAATAAGTGTATGTTGTCATGCAGTCCACCGAACAAAAGAATACGGCCCACCGCGTCAAAGCGGAAGGAACGTGCGGAACGTCCTCGCGAGCGTCCGATAACAATTACCGAACCGGCGCTCGAAGCTCGGTCTCGGGCATCGCCACCGGCACGTCAAGCTCGGTCGAAGCAACGAGCTCCTACTCCTACGCCTCCTTCCGACGACGACGACGACCTGCCAATTGTCCAACTCCTATCACGTCAAGAGGGTTCTGCTCCATTTGAGGAGGTCGGTCCTTCTGAGGAGGTCGGTCCTTCTGAGGAGGCCGGTCCTTCTGAGCCGCCTGTCCGTCCGCCCGGTTGCTCAATGTTGGTTTCTTTTGAGAACCACATTGCGTATGAAATATGGAAGAATCCGGTATGTACATGACGTTTGTAAACTACCAGTTTAGTATACTTTTCAAATATGTATTTCATAATTGATATGTGTTTTGTTGTATACAGAGGACATATCGTATCCTTAGGGCTGTGAGTCACGGAAAGAAAACCGTGTCCTGGCAGTTTACAAGCTTATCCGAGGCCGTCCGGAGCAAAATTATACCGAGCGGCTTGCACAATTTGGCACAAAACGCCTACCGAACAATGGATAGTGCCCTCATATCCGCCTTCGTGGAGAGATGGCACCCGGAGACGAACACATTTCATCTTCCAGCAGGGGAGATGACCATTACACTCGACGACGTCTACCAGATATTGGAGCTGCCAGTGACCGGGCGTGTAATGACCAAAGAACATTACACGAATGAGAAATCCGTGAAATGGTACGAGAAGATCGTCAAGTTCGTCTCAACTCACCTTGGAGTTACAAGTACGAGTTTTACAACTCTACCAGGCTTCAAGAAGTCGTACGGAATTCCTCTATCATTTCTGGTGGACCAGTTCATGGATATGGAGGTGGATGACGATGACGATGAGACAGTCGACGCGGTGGCTCGTGCGTATATGTTGTTCGTCCTGGGAACGGTCGGCATTCCGGACAAGTCCGGTACGTCGATACATGCTCGGTACATGCTAAACTTATCTGAAGTGGATGACTTCATCGAGATATCCTGGGGAAGCGGTATCCTGGCCAACCTTTACCGCGAGCTCGGCATCGCATCCCGTGTCGGGACTAAGACTATGGCCGGCTGTCAGACTCTGCTACATGTAAGAAAACTTCTAACAATTTAATCTTGTATACTTAAATTTGTTGTTTTAATTTTTACTATTCATTTATAAATTGAATATGCATGGATATACGAACACTTTTCGATGCTTAGACGGGCTGACGAAAACCCAGCGTATCTTGAACACCTTCCCCGAGTGTGTCGATGGAGGCCATCCCAGCTGAAAACAAAAAATTGGCAAACACTGGCTTCCATTCGTGAAGTATTAGACAGTTTGGTGCCAGAAGAGGTACTATTTTTTGACTAACTTTTTCATGTTAATTTTGTATTGTTGTTAACTTTATTCCTACAGATTTTTTGGAATCTATACCGGGATTTACGTAAGTTGAATCGTGAGGTCCAACCAGTTTCTTTATTTCATGGCATGATCACATGCTATGAAATCACGGAGCCGTACATGTCCGACAGAGTACTTCGTCAGTTCGGCTTCGTGCAAACTGTGCCGAAACGCACATTACGGCTGTTGGAGCCTCCGTGCGGAACCCAACCTTTAAGTTACAAACTGGCAGAATTCGACTGGGTGACCGACTTTCACTCGGAGTGGCAACGACATGTACTTCGGGAATCTGAGAGACGACCGGTCACCGAGATGGCCGACTGCAGCGAGGACTACATGCAGTACTTCCTGGGGGTCGGACATCCTAAGTTGTCGAACCCTACCAACCCGGGTCCCGTGGCCGTCGGAGCAGTTGGAGCTCTTCCTTCCAAGAATGCCTTGTATGCTGGGTTGGTGAGAATGGTGAGTTCCGTATTTGTAATAAGACTGAGATTTTCATGTTTGTAGACTTAATTCATTTATACTTTCATTTTCAGTCTCAAAGGGTGAAGGAGTTGGCGCACACTCTGGAGAGGTTGTCAAAGTGATGAGTGTGTCGCCGTCACCAACGAGCTTGAGCGCATCGACGACGTGGTCGACTTCCTCTTCATGAACAATAGGGAGTCTCGTTCCAAGGCCCGGCATGATATGTAGATGGATTTCGATATTTTTCATGATTCAAACTTTAGTTGGCTGTGGATTAGTAACGTACATTTGATGAATTATTGTGGATATTTTGCTTGTTTGAAACTTAATTTGGATGTGGAATGTTTGGGACTAAGTAGTTGTGATGAATTATTGTAGTTGTGATGATTTCAACTCTGTGTGGCAATTTGAACTCTGTGGCAATTTGACTCTGTGGTTGTGATGATTTTAACTCTGTGTGGCAATTTGAACTCTGTGGCAATTTGACTCTGTGGCAATTTGTGATGAATTTTAACTCTGTGGCAATTTGTGATGAATCTTAACTCTGTGGCAATTTGTGAAGAATTTTAACTCTGTGTGTTGAGTCCCACAAAGAAATCATCACACAGAGATTCATAGATAGGACTGCCACACCCTTGGCAGTCCTACACTGAAGTAGGACTGCCAGGATGCTGGCAGTCCTATCCAAAACTTGCTGTAACAGCAAGTTTTGGGTAGGACTGCCAGGACCCTGGCAGTCCTACTTCAGTGTAGGACTGCCATGGGTGTGGCAATCCTAACTATGAATTTCTGTGTGAATTTGATTCACACATAAATTCACCACAGAGATTCTTAGATAGGACTGCCACACCCTTGGCAGTCCTACACTGAAGTAGGACTGCCAGGATGCTGGCAGTCCTATCCAAAACTTGCTGTAACAGCAAGTTTTGGGTAGGACTGCCAGGACCCTGGCAGTCCTACTTCAGTGTAGGACTGTCATGGGTGTGGCAGTCCTAACTATGAATCTCTGTGTGAATTTGATTCACACATAAATTCATCACAGAGATTCTTAGATAGGACTGCCACACCCATGGCAGTCCTACACTGAAGTAGGACTGCCAGGGTCCTGGCAGTCCTACCCAAAACTTGCTGTAACAGCAAGTTAACTTGCTGTAACAGCAAGTTTTGGGTAGGACTGCCAGGACCCTGGCAGTCCTACTTCAGTGTAGGACTGCTATGGGTGTGGCAGTCCTGATACTGATATTCTGTAACAGTTTCTCAAACTGAAACGATGTGACAGTGGACACTCACATAACACAGATAAGACACAGGTAGGTACATATAACACAGGTAGACACAGGTAAACACATATAACACAGGCATGCACATATAGTACACAGGTAGGCACATATAACACAGGTACGCAAAATCAAACACATATAACTCAAAATTTACTCTATATATATTACTGGACTTCATATTTTACTGTATACAAAAGTGGTCCTCCATATACAAAATGTTAGACTGTAAATATATCTATACTTAGTCGATTTCGACGTCGTAGTGGTCAGCAGGTAAGTCTCTTGGCTCCTCAATCTTCAACAACCTCTTACAATGGTTGATCTGCTCAACGAAAGGTGTGGTCCAAGCGATGGCTTCGACCGGTGCTCTTTTGTACCAAACTGTTGAAGGTGGAGGAATCGGAGAATGAGCGATCATCTTTAGTACAACGAAGTGATCCCCGATCAGACCTATAGTACATAGGTTAGACACTCCGTGGTCCGTCGGAGGAGCGCACATCGGAAAGAATGTATTGTTAATATCCGGCGAGATAAGTACAACAGGTATCATGTACCTATTAGCAAATAAATAGCCGGCAGACGGGATTGACATGTAGTGGTATGTCCCGGTAACACTGTCGGTACAAGGGATACTTAACAACAAACTTGCAACCGTTTCTTCGCTTAGGATGCGGGAGTAGAATGGAAGACGAGTCTCTAACTCCTCGTACAGCTCCTGCCTCACCCGTCTCCATCCGTCTTTGTCATCATAACCAAGATGCATTGCAAGGGCATGAAATCCGCAATGGCCATCACCGGGGACATCGACAATAGACCAAATGTAACTTCGAAGCGCAGGTTGAAATTTGTCAATATACAAACTCGTTGTTTGGCTTGCAACTGTATCTTTTCTTGGGAGATCCATTTTCCTCCATTTTTCGGCGAACGACAAGCTTGCCCTTCCGTGCAGGCGAAGGTTGCTGTAAGCTTCGTTCAACATGCTCAAAGTGCGATGGATCTCTCCTAGTTGACTCCAGCCTTCTCTTCTGTGAACTAGTCAATCTTGTTTGAGGCCTGCCTTTAGGATTGGAAACAACGGTCGGCTCATGCATTGTAGTAGTGACCGGACATACAATTTCTTGCATTTTAAGCTCAATGGACTGCCGCTCCGCTGCTACTGAGGCTAACCACCTTGCGTGGAGAAGTTTCAGTTGTGGCAAAGAGAAGAAATTATCGTCCGTCTTCACCACAGGCATCATAGACAACTGCCTCCAACGTTGATCGACTGCTTCAACTGGAATAGGAATGGATTCACGGCGATATTCATTAATCTGATGTGCACAAGGGAGGCCCAGTGTATGTCGATGTACACACCCGCAAACCTCGGGATCAAGTCCGACAAACTTTGATCTTTCAATCTCATCAGCTATTAAGGCCAATGCCTTGTGAGATACCACGCGCATTAAAGCATCTAAGAGTACTTCCTTTCTATGCTCATGCTTGACTATATTCAAACTCATCTCAAATGATGCCTTAATTTCATTCACCGTCCGGTCTACTGATAAATGTATAGCTTGCCAAACAGAGACGAAGTTGCCGAGAGATGATTTTAGGTGCCTCTTCAATAAAGAGTGTGCTCCTTCGACATGGTTGGTAGTTGTCGTGCCGTAATGCTTCACCACATTCGACCATGCTAAGACGAATTGTTCTTTGTGCGGTTCAAGCCATGTATCTTTGATGTAAGAAATGCATGCCGGCTCCCTCGCCTCCCACTTTTGCTTGAACAAGTACCATGCGGCGTCGTAACTGGCAATCGTAGATGCTCGCCACACACAATTTCAATCATTGTAGAATTCGTCAAAAATCTGCATGTCGATTTTACCATCCTCCTTCCGAAACTTCAACTTACATTGGGCTTGAATATTACGATTGACATGCCAAGTGCATAGCAATGTATCCGCTTGAGGAAAAACAATGCGAATAGCATTAATGAGGGCGTACTCTCTGTCGGTAACAAATACTGACGGCTCTGTATGACCAGTGTAAAGTGTTTTCAGTTTCTCCAACGCCCATGTGTAGTCTTCAAGCTTCTCACTCTTCATGAAGCAAAATGCCACTGGAAATGTTTTCCAAGTAGAGGTGAACCCGACAACATGAAAGAGAGGTATCTTGAACTTATTTGTCTTGTACGTGCAATCAAGGACTAACACGTCGGCAAAGGACCTGGCCAAATTTGTGCAATCAGGATGAGCCCAAAAGAGTGATAATACTTCATTACTCTGGGGATGTCTTCTATGGAACTCAACATAATGATTATCGGCAAGCAACTTGAGCACTTCTTGCATCGTCATTCTTGATTTCGTCCGGACAGCGTTTGAAGAAGCTAGGGCGTTGTATATTGACTTCATTGTAGACATGTTCTTCTCATCTTCATGTCGTATGACGGAATATATTTGTCTCGGTGCAACTCCGGAGGTGGACAAGTCTTCGACTATCTTCTTTTCCGTATTGTTCAATCGTCCGACATACGGATGACCCAATAGTGTCTCGGCAATCTCATGGTTGTGGGTTCCATTCTTCACTTCTACTGTCCATTTCCCCTCTTCTTCGTTTCTGATATGTATCGTGAATGAACAACCACATTTCCTCGTTCCAACATTTCTTCTTGGAACTTTACTTTGGATAACTGTGTTTTTCTTGTGCGTCCTGAATACACCACCTCTTTCACAGCCCACCACCACAGTTTGTCGTCCCGGTCGATTTCGGGCCGATCTGGATATCACTAGAACAATGTTGTTTTCCCATCCCACTTCTCGACACCAATGTACCGTACCCTCGCTTGATTCAAAACATAGATCGGTCCAAAATAAATGGGCTACATTGACTGCAATTGGAGCCGGTACCGCAAAATCGGAAGATCTCAAGTCTTACAATAAATGTTCTTTGGTTAGTACAATTAGACAAAATCCTAAAGTAAATAGGTTTCATAGATTAGGCCCGTGCATAAGATTGGTGTCCATAAATAGCAAATTGTGTTAATAGCAAGACCGTCTTCTGTGAAGGACTGCAATAAAACTCTGCATTCTAGTATCATAGACTAGGACTGCCAGAGTGGTGGCAGTCCTTCACAGAAGAAGGACTGCCAGGACCCTGACAGTCCTACATATTTGTAGGACTGCCAGGATCCTGGCAGTCCTTCTGTGAAGGACTGCCACCACTCTGGCAGTCCTAGTCTATGATCTGGACTGCCAGAGTGTTGGCAGTCCTCTGTGTCACAGCACGATTTTAGGTCCGATGACAAGTTCAAATGTAGTTACCAAGAGAGCTTCCGATGCATCAAAGTTGTCTTCGGACGTTGCGGGAACGTGTTCTTCGGACGTGGCGGGAACGTTTGATGATCCCGGTTAATCCATGTTCAATAATTTTCTATATTTAACACATAATTCAACTTTAATATGTGAAATTCTTGTTTAAAACATGTAACATATTATAGTTCGATAACTTACCAAAAATTTGGAGAAGTCAATGACCTAGAGTTGAGGGAGAGAACAATTTGCCAAAAATGTAGGGAGAAAAGAAAAGAAGGGTTTTAATTCTTTGACCTAAGAGAAGAGAAGGAGAGAAGAAAATAGTTGAGGGAGAAAAGAAAAGAGAAGAAGGAGAGAGAAAATAAAAATTGGTATTTATAGGTGTGCTTGGGCTAGCCCCTAGCAAAATTTTTGGATGGCAAACTTGTAATAAACTTGAACTATTTTGGGCTAGCCCCTAGCAATTTTGGTAGTGCCCATAGAAATTACCTTCTTTTTTCTTTTTCTGGTGGTTTCTAACCAATCACATGCCATCCGAACAGATCAGGTATTAGTCATTAAAATAGAGAAATATTGAATGCAGTTACTTTCAAAATTTAAGATTTTACTACGATATTTTGCTATTGAATTCATCAAGGTTTGCAGATTTTTTTTTTGTTCAGCTCGGGTTAGATTTCTTAGAGATAGGAAATACAAACACTCCAATAATCAATGCCGTGTCTGAGTGGCGTCCACGTCTGAGGACAGATGTGTTGGGCATGGCATGGACACCATAATGGGCAATGCCTCGCCAAAAATTGGAATGCCATGTTGAATAAACTTGGTGGTGTCATCAGGTTTGTGCAACACGACACAAGTTGAACCAAACACCCCCGCGCCACCCCCCCCCCCCCCCCCCCCCCCCCCCCCACACACACACACACACACACACACACAAAAAAAACATTTGGCTTCATGTAGTATATGATCCATTGTTCGTCTTGAACTTCCAGATCTCACTTAGATTGGTTGCTTGATAACTTATCAGGCACTGTCTTCCTAAAGATTTTTAAATGAGAAATCTGTGTTCACTATTTTTTAAAGTAACTTTTTGGTATTCTCTTGTTCAAACTATTTCAGACATGCCTTTCTGTTATTCTGAATCATGGAAGTAATAGGACTTCATCTTTTATGAGAATTTTGCTAATGCTGGAGTTTGATTATGTAGTGCCTTTCACAACTATGCTGATATTGAAGCTTTCACGGAGGAGAAAAAGAAATCAAGAAGAACGTTTGCTGAGTCTAGTTCAGGAGATGAAGGCGTGGATTCAAGTGCGGAGAATTTAGAAGGTTCCACAAGCAAGTCCTTTGGAAAGAGTCCAGAAATTGGCTCTCGTACAATTGGCAACATTCAGTCGGAAGCTTTATTTGTCTCCACAGAAAGCCATGATGCGGCGATTTCTGGTGACATTCCAGTGATCTCAGGTGATTGTCAAAATGCAACTGCAGTTAGTTTTGAGCCAACCGAGAAAGTAGCCATGCTAAGATCAACTCAGGCAAACTCCTTTGTTTGCTTGATTTAGTAGAGGAAGAGGGCAGATAAGAAGTTGACTGAGATATTAGACCTGTCAATTGGGCCGGGCCGGCCCAGCCTGGCCTGAAAAATTGGTCCATGTGTTTGCCCGGCCCGATTAATTGTGTGCCCGGCCCGGTCCAGTCTGGTATATTGGGTCATGTCGGGCCACGTATATTGGCCATAATATAGGCCCGACCCGATCCGGAGCCCAAGTCCGACCCGACCTGGCCCCAAGCTCGCCCTGGTTGCAACATCCCCTGCACAATCTCTTTGATTTGTCCCAAATCTTACCTGCTAACAACAGTGTTGTCACTTTCGAAAAGAAAAGAAAAATATGTACACAACAAACACTGCCCTCCAAATATGACTTTTACCACTGCCTAAAGCAACAAGTGCAAGTGGTGGTGGCCTCTGTTATTATTATGATTATAGTGTAGTAGTGAGAATTGAATTGAAATGAAATGAATTTCTGAATTGAATTGAATTGAATTCAACTCATTTTCATATATATAGTTGCAAGTTGCTGCAACAACAACACACATTTATGCATCCATACATCATCTTAGTCAAAGTCGTAGTTGGTTGCCATCAGCTATAAGCTTCACCGTGCATGTCTCACTTCACTTGTCACATATATATATATATATATATATATATATATATATATATATATATATATATATATATATATATATATGGCCAACCATGTAGAGCCATTTATACAAAAACTATTGATTGATCAATGAAATAAAAACCCATGAATGATATATGTATATACTGAACTGAATTGAATTAAAATGATGGCCTCTAGTGCGGTCCGACCCAGTCCCTTATATTGGGTCGTGTCCGGCCCGGTCCGATCCGAAGCCCACTGTGTCGTGTGTAATGTGTTGGACTAGGCTTAAAATTTTTATCCATAGTCCGGACCGGCTCGCTACAGTTCATGGGTTCAAGAGGTCCGGCCTGGCCCACTCAAATTGTGTGCCGGGTTGGCCCGGTTCAACCCACTTGACAGCTCTACTGAGATAATAGCACATATCTGGAGTGCTATGATGGTTTCTGACGGTTTGGCAGTCAATTGAAGCAGTAGGGTTAATTTGCCAGGTGTTGCTGGTGTGAAGGTCTGAGAAAGAAGGTGACATGTTAGAATTCAGTGGCAAACTTGAAAATCCAGTAGACCGATTTTTGGATAAGAAACTTGGTTGGTTGAATGGAGCTGAGTGGGAGCTAGGTTTGGGATTGCTTATAGCATACTATTTATACTTTTCTTCTTCTTCTTTGAATTGTTGTTTTCAAACTATACATATTTTTAATCACAAATTATGCATAAATTTGAAAGTATTTATATAATTGGACAAGTTTTGTTCAGTTAATCCAAAATTGAAAACGGATCATGAATTTTCATTTTCAAAATCGAAACTGGACGAGCCGCTCGGTTCTGTCAGGTTTTGTCCAAAACCGGACAATGCTCACCCCTACTTCTTTGGATAGAAGGATTCTTGGTAACAATATTTTGTAAGAGATTTTAAAAAGTAAATTTTAGAATAATTTTCTTTATCAACAACTTCCTTTCTACTGTAAAAAGCGGCGTTTGTCATATTTTTTGAAAAAAAACAATAACAACAGCAAATCACGTCCAAATCTAGGCTTGGGATTGTTTACTCTGGCTGTTTTTGTTTATTATTGTTCTTTTCTAATTACTCTCAGAAGTTGTTTAGTAGTTGTTTAGTAAGACAGATTGTCAAAATTTCTGACAGCTAATTCAGTTTTGGTGGAGCTTTTGAAAGTAAGTAAGAATCTACTGTCTAAGGCTACTTTTATTGTCATTTTTTTGGAAAAGCAACAATAATCTAAATTTTGATTCGGAAAGTAATCACAGGCCTGCTGTAACATTAGTTATGTCAAAACCACCTTGAAATGCTATTTCAATTTTTGGGAGATTTCTGAACACCAGGCATCGTTTGGTTCACGGAAAGGAAATGAATTCTCTTGTATTTTCCATGGGAATGGAAAAGTAGAATTACTTTTACATTTCCTTTCCGTTGTTTGGTAAAACAAGAAAACTACCTAGGAAAGGAAAGCAAAATATAACAATGTTCCAATAATATCCTTACCTTTTAAAATAAAAATAATATTATAAAAAATAACGTTAATGGTAAAATAAGTAATGACACATGGTTACTTTTGTCATAACTTTTGTAATAAATGTTGGAAAAGGAGGAGGAAAAATCAATACTATAGCCTTTGCGGACTCAGAGTGGTGCATGCTACACCCCTTCGCCACTGTAGCTGTCCTACCCAGGTACAACAGTGATCATGCCCCTATTATTCTAAATACATGCAATAGGATTCCCAAGAGGAAGTGTTCGATACGGCACTTCGAAGCGCAATGGCTGCTTCATCCAGCTTTCAAGGAGACTTTCACAGCCCTTTGGAAGAAGAAGGACACTCCTGAGTATAACTCAAATTTCCTACAGAAACTTCAAACGACTCTCGTAGGCCTGCAGAAATGGGGAAGGAATCATTTTCGGCTTGTTAAAACAAGGATAAACTACCTTCAAAAGAAGCTCCTGGCCATTCAATCCATGACTGTCACTTCGAAAAACTTGCGGGAAGAAGCCAATATCGGCAAAGAATTGAATGAGTTACAGATTGTTGACGAAGCGTACT
This sequence comes from Iris pallida, assembly GCA_029216955.1. NCBI lineage: Eukaryota > Viridiplantae > Streptophyta > Magnoliopsida > Asparagales > Iridaceae > Iris > Iris pallida. The sequence goes on along the minus strand of JANAVB010033219.1, from coordinate 16,863,893 downwards.
GGAAGCAAAGAGCAAAATGCAACTGGATTAAGGCAGGTGATAAAAATACTAAGTATTTTCATGTAAAAGCGACCAATAGAAGAAGGAAGAATGAGATCCGCGCACTGCTAGGGTCAGATGGTCGATGGACTTAGGATCAGAAGGCTATATCTGCGACCTTGATCGACCATTTCAAGAGCATGTTCCAGGCTGAAGCGACCACCCCGATGGAGGCAGGTTTGATTACCTTCACAGAAACCATTACAAAGGAGGAAAATGCCAGTTTGGGCACATACCCAATCCAGAGGAGGTTGAGCTCACCATAAAAAGCATGGGGCCGCTTAAGGCCCCTGGTCCTGACGGATGGCCAGCGGTGGCGTACCAAAGGAATTGGCATCTTATTGGTGAAGACCTTACGAACATGGTCCAGAGTTTCTTTCGCTTCGGATCTATGCCGAAGGGGAATAATCACACAAATCTAATTCTCATTCCAAAGAACTCAAACCCAACTACTCCTATGGATTTCAGACCAATATCACTTTGTAACGTCTCATACAAAGTCATCTCGAAAATTATTACTTCTCGGCTACGTCCTTTGATGAATAGAATCATATCTCCATATCAGAATGCCTTCATCTCCAACAGACACATAACAGATAATTATGTTATAGCGCAGGAAGTCTTGCATGCAATGAAGAAATTCCATGTTAAGAAGAATGCATTCACTATGAGCATTGACATGGCGAAGGCGTACGATCGTATGGCATAGCCGTTCATCAGAGATGTGCTCCACGGACTGGGGATTCAAGGACACACCCATACGCTGATTATGGAATGTATCAGTAGCTCTTCTTTCTCGGTCATCATTAATGGCAGTGCAGAAAGCTTGTTCAAACCGACGAGAGGTCTCCGACAAGGCTGCTCATTATCTCCGTATATATTTATCATGTGCACCGACGTCCTCTCTAGGCTATTCTACCGCTATGAAAGGGACGACCTCTACAAGGGAATTCGCATAAAACGGTATACTCCATCCATATCCCATCTTCTTTTTGCTGATGATTTGCTCATATTTGGACAGGCTAATACCCCATCTTTGTGCACAGTGCAAACCATTCTTAATAAGTTTGCCTCTTGGTCGGGCCAACTTATTAACTTTTCTAAATCCAGCATTACATTTAGCAAGCGTGTTCCTCAAAGCAAGCAAATAGCCATGGCGAAAATGCTCCAACTCAAAATCATGCAGACAGATGCTAAATACCTTGGGCACTCACTGCTTCTTCCAAAGAATCGACTTGGCTCATATAACAATCTTCTAGCCAAATGTGAATCGCGGCTTAAAGGATGGAAAGGAAAGTTGTTGTCGCACGCGGGCCGAACTGTTCTCATTAAATCGACGTTAGGTTCCATACCGGTCTACTATATGTCCGCTCACAAAATCCCTCGAGCCATCACGAACAAATTCTCATCGCAGCAACGAGCGTTCTGGTGGGGCCATGACACGGCAGAGAGGAAAATTCACTTCCTGGCCTGGGATAGATTCATAAAACCAAAACAAGAAGGCGGTCTAGGACTGAGGAACCCGACCTGGGTTAATGAAGCATTAATCGGGAAGTTATTATGGAGATTCCTCGACAACCCGGATCATCTCTGGGTCCGCTTGCTTAAAGGAATCTATTTGCAGAGCAAGTCTATATGGACAGTGAGGAAATGTCGAAGCTCTTCCCCGACCTGGGCGAGCATACTAGATTTGAGACACATTATGGCAAATTACATTTGTTGGAAAGTCGGACAAGGTTGGATCAACATCTATTCTGATCCATGGGTCCCTAATCTCCCAGGGTTTCGACCTACAGCTAACCAGCAGGATCCAAATGGACCCAAAATAGTTAGAGATCCGATGGACCCTCAGAGGAAAAGTTGGAATCACTCACTCATCAAATCCATATTCTCTCATATGGAATACAAAGCTATCACGGATATTAATATTAGTGAAGCTGAGGGCAAGGATGAGTTAATTTGGACTTGTACAAAGAACGAAATGTTCTCATCAAAATCTATGTACGAAACACTTCGTAGACAAAGCCCGAGCTCATCCTCTGACACAGGGAGCTCTATACAGTGGAGGAAGCTATGGAAGATTACTAATCTCTCGCCTCGGGTCCTAACATTCATATGGAGATTGCTTAACAAGGCACTTCCCCTAAACTCGGCCATCAGGAAACTGATACCCAGCGCCAATCCACTCTGCCCTTTCTGTCAAACACAAGAGGAAGATGAGGATCATTTATTCATGCACTCTATATCTCACGCGAGATTTGGTTCATTTCACCTATGGGGCTCAGAATACAGAGCCACTACTCAATCTGCACCTTGCAGGAGGAATGAATCAAGAATACGGGGTCACATGATGCCTTCCGACTAGGGGCCAATATTATTTGGGCTATATGGAAAGCTAGAGGAAATTGCATCTTCAGACGCGCGACTCCAATCCCACGACGAATCGTCGAGATGGCCTTGTCCCTGCACCATTCGTTTACTAATACAGGAGATGCTGGCACTGAAGAGTCTTAGGGGAGCCTCAAAGACTACAGTACTTACATGAAGTGGAAACCGCCTGAGAACGGCAGTATTAAAATCAATGTGGATGGTGCTACGGATCAATACTCCATTGCTGCGGCGGCGGTCGCCAGAGACTCCAATGGTGCCTTCATTGTAATGCCCCGCTCCGCACGACGCATTATGCTGAGTCGTTGACTCGAAGAGTTGCGTTGACCCGATTGCGTATCGATGCGAATCGATACAAAGTGTTGAGTTGTCCCGAGCAATGCATCGAACTAAGTCGATGCGAAGAGTTGCCTTGTCCCAAAGAATGCATCGAGTGAATCGATACGAAGCACCGCGTTGCCTCGAAGGATAAGTGCGTTGAGACGGCTTGAAGATTCTAAGAAATCGAATCGACCAAGGCGCAAGTCCGAATCGATGCAAGTATTGATTTTAGTTGGTTTCATGTGCAGGCTATACGTTTACGCTGAAATGTTAGAGGTCGATCTTTTGCCTTATTCAGTAAGGGGTCCGCGAAAGCAAATCGTCGTCTTGCGACGGACTGAGGCGGTGGCACGGTAAGCCCAAATCGGACGTATAATTCAATAAGCACGAAGTGCTCGAATGGCTAAGTCAGGAGAGTTGTCCGTGCGATGAAGTTATGAAATCGAGCCGCAACGGCTCGGCGAAACGATAAGGCGCATTGATTCAAGGTGGAGGGACATTAACTCTCTTTCCTACTCCGTCATGCTTAAGTAAAATACATATCATTGAATGCTGAGTTAACCTATCAACGCCACGGGCGTGGCTCGATAGAGAGATAAACGTAGTGCGTGTCGAACACTAGATAGAACAATTGAAATGAATCGTACGGCAGACGTACGAGTCGCTATGGAACATTGGATATCGCAAAGGCGAGCGCCTCGGTGCGCAAGCCGCAATAACATGGGATAATTGTACTCGGCGAGTGCCTTAGTGCACGAACCATACCGTGCCTTCGCGCACGAGTTAGAACGGCTAGAACATTGAAAGACAATAGGCGAGCGCCCTAGCGCGCAAGCCACGGACATCGAAATACTAAAGCATGAAAATACGGCTTTGACGTGTACAGCAAGTGTACGACGCGAAGGATAGATGATAAATGTGTCGAAACGTGCCTACGTGCACGAGATCATAAAAGATGGCTTCGTTACGAAAGAATACAGTTGTGGCATGAATGTGGCAGAACTGTCAGATATGACATAATGCCTCGAAAGGTGTTCGGGACCTTCGGGTCGTTCGGTTGACGAGCATTGAGTTGAGGCATGATGCCATTGAAACATTGAAACGAAGTATGAAACGTAAGAACATAGAAAGTTAACGGAAGAAATATGAGATGATAATGCGGCATGGTGCCTTCGAAATGTTCGCGGCCTTCGGGCGTTCGTTGAGGACATTCGGGCGTTGTGCCAATTGAAATAGAGATAAGCGAACTTGCTTGGTTGTATGAAAGATAAGATTCGTTGCATGGTCAAATGGACTTAAAGATATAAAAGCCCGTGCATGGGTATTCCCTCGAACGCGGCGCGCCAGGGCGCTGGGACCGTTTGGCCTAGGAGGGATTCGTTTTCGGTATTGTTGGTGCACTTCATTTAGAAGGGTAGCGACCTTCTGGTGAATGTGATAAGCCACTTGCTGCGATTATTTCAATGGCCTCTGATGTTGGTTAGCAACCGCACAGAGTTAACATCGTCTTATGTTTCGATTTTGATAAATATATGTCCATTCTAGCCCGGAAAGCTAGTGACATTCATATAGTTAAGGGCGACGGGTTTGGAAGTGCAAGGTATGCATATATCCTGCATAGATGGATCCTGAATAGCGAGCACTTATAACATGACAGGGAAAACGGATAGGCGTATTCACCTTGCGTCGGTGCAAGGGCGAGTGCGTCGATATTGCTAAGTTGCGCCACGAATCAAACACGAGATTGCTTGCCTGTTTACTTACGCGAATTGAATAACATGCTTGCCATGCTTTACAGTCTTCGAATATGCCATGAACTCATCCTAAGGAGAACATAGAAAGAGAACTAAATTGTATGTTTGCATGAATCAATACAATACTAAATGTCGGTTTGTTAAGTGGGTTTTTGATCAGTACAGCAAAGACGAAAGTACTAATCCCCCATTAGTTTGCTAGCAGGTTCCGGGATTGGTCTGCTCGCGGCGGAGCTTCGCTTGAACGCGTTGAGGCTTGGAATGCTGAAGCGTATTGAAGTGTGCGATCGCATTGACGCTCGGACTAGCGACAGGATTGATGCGGACGAGATATAGAAGGCATGATGTATGGAACGGTGAAATCCTTTGTGGGCAAGAGAGAACCTGAGTGTTGTAGCCAATCTGGCAAATTTCGTTGGGCTATCGAAAGCCTTTGTAATCTGATTTCGAATATCAATAAAGAGAATCGTTTCGTATACTCTGTTTTCCTTTCGTTGTGAATGTTCAACTCAAAGATAACCATTTGAGAACTTGTCATCTTGCCTTGCACGAGCGCAACTCCAGGCTCGTGCGGCATCACGCCCCATGCGAGGACGATGATTCGGGTGATTCCGGGTCGGGGCGTGATATTCATAGCTGCTAAAACTTGGTGTGGTCGGCCGTCATCCACAGAGGACGTCAGCTTACCGGCAGAGGTCCAAGCCATTCGCATCGGGACTTTGCTAGCCGGGGAGCTTAAGCAGGAAAGTGTGATAATTAAAGGAGATTCCCTGGTTGCTACTAAAATTTTTCAGGGAGAGTTGAAGCTGGCTCCGTGGAGGCTCAAGGATTGGATCATATCTATAAAGAAGGATATTCAGCCAGTCACTCGACCGTCATTCCAGTTTATCAGAAGAGAAGGTAACAAAGTCGCTCACGACTTGGCAAAATATGCAATTCAAAGCTCCTGCTCCTTGTCTTTTAACGTTGTTCCTGGGTGTATTACCCACGCTATTGCTGAGGATAATCTCGCCTATGTACACACTTCTTTTTCTAATTAAATAAAGGGCTTCAGTTCTGTCAAATATATATATATATATATATATATATTTCCACCAATTTTTCTCATTGTCAGGAAATTGATTCCCAAGTTTGTGACTACCAAACAAAGGAAATGAACAACTTTTCTTTCTTGGTTCCTTAAATCTGTGAACCAAACGAGGCCAAGTGTAAGCCTGCTTTTAAAATCTGCTTTCCTAAGCTTACTGGATCCAACTACGCTTGGTTCGCTTGAGGAGGAGAATAAAGTAATTTTCAATGGAAATGGAAAAAAAATTAGGAAGAAAATGGTTACATCAGTCCATGCAAGAATTTTACTTCCATGTATCCACTTTTTTTTTTCAATTTATTTGGCATTTTCAAACACATGAAAAAATATATAGAAAAAATAAATCAAGAAATTAATTTCCTTTTCCTTCTGGGAACCAAACGTCAAGGTGTAACTTGGGCGCTGACCCGGACTCGATTTTGACCGAGTTTGACCGGGCCTAGGTTGGGTTGGGCTGTCCGGATTGGGTGGCGGGCCTGTCCAGCCGGCACGGTTCACTTAACCCCGAATCCAGTCCTGACCTACGGTCCGATTTTTATCGGGTTAGGCTGAATCGGGCCAGGGTCGAGCCGGTTCAATGTTGGACCGGTCGGCCCAGTTTGGTTTAAGAAAACCAATTTTTTTAATATATTTTCAAAAAAAAACTTTAAAAATGGAAAAAAAAAATAATAATGAAACAAATTAGAAAAACTTATCTAAAAAAAAGTTATCTATTTTTTTTTTTAAATTTGTATAATTTAAAATGTATAATTTAAAAAAGTAAAGTAATATAATAAGAATAAAAAATGTAATAAAAATTAGTACAATTTCAATTAGTATAATTTAAATTTATTTTTATTAATGTTTAGAAAATTTTCTAGAAAATGTCTGTGTAGCTTCTCTATACCATAGCTATGGTCCAATTTGAATCGTTTCCTACAATACAAACATTCAGAACTTTAGTGGAGTATCTTCTTTCGGTATTGTCACTTACACGTTTATTATAAACTCTGCAAAAATGATGCCAAATTTTTATCCTAATTCAAGCTCTTGTTGCGGTGCAAGATGCGGTTGCTGATCTTGTGGTTGTTGTTCTTGCGGTTGCTGATATTATGGTTGCTGATCTTGTGGTTGTTGTGGTAGTTAATCATTATCCATGATATAAAATAGCCTCTTTACAGCAAGTTGCTTGTAAATATTGTAAGAGGAAAAAAAAATTGTGTGATTAATTTTGAAAATTTATATCCTATTTATAGATTTTTTTGCGTGCAAAATGACCTATTTTATCCTCAAAATATAGTTGTTATAAGGATATTTTTGATCTTTTCAGCAAAATGACCAAAATATCCTTTAAATGGTCAAAAAATAGCCATGAAAATGAGGGTAAAACGGTCTACGGTCTTTTGGCCCTCCCAAAGGTCAAAAAAAATTAAAAAAATCGGATGAATCGAGCCGGTCCCAGCCGTTCCGGTCTGGTTCGTCGAATTTGACCGGCCCGAACCTGTAGTCGAATCGGACTGGTCAAGTCTTGCGGGTTCGAAACTGGAATCCAATATGAATCCGTTGGGTTAGGGGGCCGCTCGGACCGACCAGACCGATTTTGACCGGTCGAACCCGAGTAGGAGCCGGGGACCGGGTCACACCTTGAACCAAACGATACCTAATACTTACGTGTCCTGTTATCCCCTTAAATAACTTCACTTTTGCTTTTACGTCCACGCCAGAAACACGGAAGCGTCAATTAAACAAAGCCCTCGTTATGCTAATCCAAGTTATCACTACTTTTATCATTTTTTTAATGAATGATTCCCTCAGATGTCGGAAATATAAAAAACGAACTCTTTGTACGTGTACTCCCGGGATCCTTCCACGTCTACACTTTTTATCATTGGTCCTCCCAGGACCGCTGCTGTCCAACACGTGTCCTTTATCTTCGGAAGTGGACACGTAAGCGGATATTTCCCAGCCACGATGGGGAGATTTTTGGTAAAGCGAGAACACGTGTCCGACTAAGAGCACATGTCGAGGCATATGACGTAGCGATCCTCTCGTTTCAAAGTGGACACGCGTCCTATATCCAGTGGAAGTCGGCACACGTGGTGTCGCATCCAATCAGTTGTTTTCCTAGCTGGCCACGTGTCCGGTAGACGACAATGAGTCCGAGTCCGTTACGATGCTCCGCCGGTTGCTTATTTGTCACTTAATTTTTCTTTTCTTTTTTATATTGCCTATCGGTTGTTTTTTCCTAGCAGCTATCACTATTAGTTATCCATCGTTTTGTGTCGAACCCTAAGGTTGTCGAACAGAGGTGTAAGATTCTAATTGGACGGCGACGGAAGATCATTAGTTCGAGTCGAGGGATGTATTATTTCTTTGATTTGAAAAAGTGGTGGAAGTAATTTTATTAGAAAGGTTAAATTATTGTTCATAAAATTTACAAAAAATTGGATGTACATCATTATATTTTGATAAAATTACTATGAAAGAATATTTTTTTTTTTGCTTAATTATGATAAGAGCATAAAAAGGTCATTTTAACGCACATTTTTTTTTTTGTTAAAAAGTAAAATTTATTATGCATTAATTATTCCGTCCTTTTCTTAATTGCATGTAAATAAAACGCCTCCAAAAGGACGTTTTTTGAATATTTGTTAGAAAAATGTACTTTTGAAGGGAGTTTTCTATGCAACGTATATATTGGCTTGTGAAGTAATAACATTGTCGTGGGCTTGAATCTTTTGATACACCTTTTTTATTGAGTCAATATGTTTTATTGATTTGAATCCACAACCTCCATATTCTGATGTTATTATTCACAAGCTAACCTGAAATTCTCATGTATTCGACATATATATGTATATATATAAGATACAACATTACTCGTCTATGCTAAAAAAACAAATAACATTTTTAGGACAAAAAAATGTCCATATTTGAAGGACGTTTTTGTTGAACCTTTTTTTTAAATTATGTTGTCAATGTTTACACCCATCCGAAAGGAGTTTTTAATCTCTGAATGTAGTCTTTTATTTCAAAAAAAAAAAAAAAAATCTCTGAATGTAGTTTTTCTTAATTTTGTGCGGTCCCGTATTTTTGTTAGATTTTTCTGTTGTACATACAATTTTCTATAAAATATAAGTATGTTGTGACTATTTTTGGTAGTAAGAAGAATGAGTAATATTATTTGCAGCCGCAAATTTTCTCTAACATATTCCTCCTTACGTGGTAACTGGCATGACATATTAAATAGTATTATATGCCATCTAACATGGCATCCGACATGACAAATTTTAATCCAAAAAATTAATTATCCAAAAATTTAATGCTAATATTAATATTAATATTAATATTATTTTAATGTTAATTTTAATATTAATATTATTTTTTATGTTAATTTTAATTTTAAATTTTGTCATATCATTTGTTATATTAAAAGCCATGTCGGATGCCACTTAAGAAAGAAGATATTGAAAGGACAATTTGGAGGTTGAAAATAATATTATTCTAATAAGAATATGGTAAAAGAGAGCTGCTACATTGTTTGCCTAGGAGAGTTGGCCTATGTCGGTCCGCTCCCACATGGCAGGTTGCTATTGGCTCTCCTGTCTGGTGTGACTTAGGTTAACAGAAAGATCTAATGACTATCCGTGACGTAGACGAGAACCAGCCCAACGGATGGAGTGGTAAAATGTTAGCAGCAGGTCAAAGATGGTGATTAATATGGGAGTGCAAATAAAAGTTGAGGAGTTCCTGGAGATCAGTGTACCACCTGTTGTCTTCCGTATAAATAGCTTCCTATGAACCGACAAATGATCGTACAGCGCTTGTCAGTGACGACAAGCAACAAACACCTGGTCCTCTGCCTCCTCCTCCTCCCCCCATATGACTACGGAGCTCCCCACTTCCAGCGATGGCGGCAGCAACAAGAACCACCACCCGGCCGACGGCGGCGCCGCCAACACGGGCATCGAGGACGAGCGCGTCCTCCTGCTCGTCTTCCGCGCCGTGGCCTTCGACCCGCGCGTCGTCTCGGCGGCCGCCTGCGTCTCCCGCCGCCTCCGCGCGGTCGCCCGGCGCGTCCTCTGGCGCGGCCTCTGCGTCTCCCGCGCCCCGCGCATGGCCTCCGCCCTCGCGCTCGGCCCCCGCGGCAGCGGGAGCGGGGGCCCGCCGGGCGTGGGCGGGTGGCACGCCCTCGCGAAGCTCCTCTTCTACTGCTGCGGCTCGCCCCGGGACGGGGTCCCGGGGCACCTGGCGGCCGTGTCGAGGTTCTCGAAGACCTCGGGGAGGAGCTTCCTGCACCGGAGGTGCCGGGGGGACCTGCTCTACGTGAGCGACCCGTGCGAGCACGCGGTGGAGGGGAGGGGGGAGGACGTGGGGCTGTACAGGGGGGTGTTCCGGGGGTTCGTGCGGTCGAGGACGAGGGCCTGCCTCGTGGGCCGGCGGGCCGAGCTGGAGGCCCGGGTGAGGTGCCCCTACTGCCGGGCCAGGGTCTGGAGCATGAGCGCCGCCGGGCTGGTGCCCAGGAGCGCCAGCAGGAGGCTGGGCTCGCACGAGGGGAGGCTCGATTACTTCGTCTGTGTCAATGGACACCTCCATGGGAGCTGCTGGTTGGCTCGTTTGTCCGACGAAGACGATGACGGCGGAGGCGACGGTAGTTGTGACGGCGCTTACGACGACGACGATGACGAGGAGGAGGAGGAGGAGGAGGAAGATGTCGGAGATGGTTAACATGTCCAATTTTGAGTTATTACTCTGTTTCCAGTGATAATGTTTAGGTTACCTAAGCCTAGCTAGACGACCGAGTGTTAAATATTCCAGGGAATTGCAACTGCCAAGAATTTTTTTTATTATGTTTCCGAATTTACAATGATGATTTAACAAAACTGTATCAATTTATTAGGATTTTTAATATTTATAACTTTTTCTTTATAAATTAGAAGAAATTTTGATAATCCACTTTAAAGATTCGTAGACGTTATAAATGCTTATTTTCGATTACATTTTCCTATTCCAATTGCTTATTCCTTTTAATTTCTAGTTGGTGACAGATCTCTCTCTCTCGTTATGTATACAAGCTGTTAGAAAGGATTTGAATACTTTGTGCTCCATTTGAATAGCTTAATTTGCAGCCAACAGTAGTGTATGTGCTCTTGTACTCTTCATCTAGAGTGGACTTTTCAAGTGTAGGGGCTGATTGGATAGCGGAATTTGCGCTGTAAATGGCAGTTTTTGCTGCAACTGGAGCGAGCCAAATAGAGCTAGTTCGCGGCTGCAACTGCAAAAAAAAAATGAAAAATTTCTGACAAATTTCATCAGTTGTCCCTTTTTTTTTTCTTTTCATTTTCACCCACAAAAAAAAGTAGTAGTAGATAGGTGCGCTGCAAGTGGGGGGAGAGAAGTTCTAGAGTCTCTCGACTTCTCCTCGTTGTTGCCGCCGTTCGAGATCATAGGGTTAGAGACAGGGGCGGAGCTTCAGCAGGACTCTTCCGGGCTGTAGCCCGGGCCTAAATAAATAGTAGGAGCTACTAATATCTATCATAGGCAAGCTACAGCTCATGTGGTTTAGTGAAATTGTCGTGATAGGAAATGTACCTGGTTCAAATCCTGTTGTGTGTTGTTGATGTGTACAAATTTTTTTCTTTTTATATGCTTAGCCCCCCTTGGCTGTGTGTAGAATTTGTATTTTTTTTCCATATGATAAGTCCCCCCCTAAAAAATTTTCATGGCTCCGCCCTTGGTTAGAGAGGTAGGAGTACGAGTACGACAACAGTGCCGGATCATCGATTGCCGTCGACTTCCATCATGTCATGTGTCCTCCTTGGTCCGGCACCCTTGCGTACAGTCGAGTGTTGCCCTTATGGTACGCCTCCGCAGATCCGGCCGTCAATCTGTCGATTCCGTGCGTTGTCGGAGTTGGTCTCTCCCTCGTCTTCTAGAGGTGACCGAAACCCTAATAAAATTGGGGATGAATTGACCGAAACGTCAGAGGAGCATGAGGAGGTGGATGATGGAGGAGCAGAGGGTGGATTGGTGGAAGCGGGCACTGCCGTCGCCGATCTTCAGGGAGACAGAGCCCCTTTTTTTCATTTTCATTTTCAATGTTTTCCGTGTTGTGAGAGAGAGAGAGAGAGAGAGAGAGTTGGAGTTGGGGTTGGAGTTGGAGGTGAGAGGATGTCATCCAAATATTGAAAGTCATTCTCTTCATTCGTGGGAGATAAAAAGTTATTTGTTGTTGGAGTAGGAGTTGAGAGTTGGAGATGAGAGGATGTCATCCAAACATTGAAAGTTATCCTCTTCATTCGTGGGAAATAAAAAGTTATGCATCCAAACATATTTTAGAAAAATCATACATGTTATAAATGTAAGTACTGTATTACAATCTATTGAAAGTGCCACTTTTATACGTTTGAGGAGTTACAAGTGTCAAAACATGAGATAATATTTGGGAAAATGGAAAATTTATTTATAGTTTTTATATAAGGCAAGCAATAAAGAAGGATGTACTATTATTGTACTTCGTCTACACTCAACAAATCATGCTTGAATTGAGGGTTAAGAGGGTCACTACCAAAATAAGGCAAATTAGCGACGTTATGATACGTCGCTAATTATGGAAAATACGTCGCTAATCGTAATTAGCGACGACTTTAGCGACGAAAAATGAAGGTCACCTTAAAGCTAGTCGCAGATGACAAATTCGTCGCTCTACGTCGCTGTTTTCGACGTCACTGCCGTGTCGCTGGTTCGTCGCAAAGTTAGCGAAGTAGAGCGACGAAAACTTTACGTCGCTAATTTTGCGACGTAGTGCGACTACGTAGCGACGTTTATTTCTATTTATGTGAGTATGTCACGTCAGCATAGTAGCGACGTACAGCGACGTAATGCCGCTAATTAGCGACGTCCCCATACGTCGCTAAACGTCGCAGATCCGTCGCAAAATACTGAAAAAAATTTAAAAAAATATAATATGTATTTTTGTTATGCTGTGTGTCTGTGTTTACAGTGTGTGTGAAGTGAAGTGTTCGAACCATCGACAATTTCGCTTACTGTTCTATGTTTTATCTTGGATAGAAAGAGCAATAGTTCAGGGTGCACTTCTCAGAGCTTCCTCTTCACGTCCTTCTCGGGATCCTGTACGACGTCCCGAGAGAGTAAAGGATGTAAAAATGAAGCTCTCAGAAGTACAACCTGAACAGTTGCTCTTTCTGTCCAAGATAAAACATACAATAGTAATCGAAACTATCGATGGTTCCGAACACTGCATTTTACATACACAGTAAACACAGACAGACATCATCACAAAAATACACATTATATTTTTTTAAATTTTGGACAACACCTCCTTTGTATATCAGATCATCGCTTATAATCCAGCGTAGGTATATTTGTCATCCCCGTCGCAGATATCATCATATATAATTAACAGTTTTCCATCATAACAGTCTACAACTAATAGATGAATAACAGTCTCCCATCACAACAGTCTACAACTAAATATCATACATGTACTCAATAAAAATACCAACAAATTAAATATCACAAACATATATGTCCAACAAACATACATGTCCAACAGAGTCAAATAATAATGAAAATCAGTGTACATAACAGTCAATGGGCCTATAGGGCCAATACAAACAAAAATAATAAAAAATCTACTGAATCACTGAGGACCCCTGCCGCGCATCTGGGATAGCATGTACTCATACTGCTCCTGTGTGAGCTGCACCGTAGAGGCAATAGGAGGCAGTACAATGTCTGGAGTCAGCGCCGTCGATGGACCGGGAGGACGTATCTGCTCCAGCTCTCGCAGTCGCTCACCATGCGCAGAAAGGGTACTCACCATCCTCTGAGTACTCTCCTTAATCGAAGCCGATACCTGAGTGAGTGAGGAAGACATGGTCCTCTGCGATCCCTCCAGCTCGACCTGTCTACGCTCTGTGCGCTACGTAGACTCGGTGAACGTGTGCAAGCTGACAGCTGTAGCCTGTTGCAGACTTATCAGCTCCTGTATACTGCGCTCGACCGCATCAAATCGTCAGGTGATCATCGGAGGGTCGGATCGTCGCTCTGCGGTAAGGTGATCAGAAATTTGCTGCTGCAACTCGCGATGCAGCTCATCGATCTGACGACGAATATCCTGAGCTCGTGATGACGCATGCGAAGCTGGAGACTGCGCACTAACAGAGGGGGCCCGGGATGACTCTGAAGCCAAATAGGCATCGTAGGATCCCGTACCGTAGTACGTACCCTTCTGAAGACCGCCAACGGCGGTCATCCAGAGGTCGTCCGGCGATGGATCCTGTAGGCGGCTGGGAGGAAGTACCTGCCCCTCCCTCTGCTGGCGCACTAGCAGCAGCAGCCGTCTCCTCTTGTAGCCGAACAAACTCGGCCTAAAATAATGTTTGCTAACGTATAAGTGTTTGCTAAAGTCTATATTGATATCTATTTTTCTGTTTTCTAAATTATAGTAAATTAATGTAAAGAATAGAACGTATATATGCCTGCGTCGCCCTCTCGTCAATGAACTCCCCAGCCATCCGATGGGTGACCAGGAAGACGGTCACCATGTTGGGGTCCTCACCCTTTTTTACTTGTTAAAATATATTATCTATTATTAGTATTAAACATTCTATCCAACTATATATAAAATGATGTCCGTCATAGCAAACGTACCATGCGACAAAAATGCTCCGTCATCGGCATTGAGCCACCATACCACTTATTGGCGCTCGACCGCACCACCTTGGCCTTGTCAGACCGCTCTTGGTACCTGGCCTCGGCGAATCTAGCCTTCATCGCAGTCCACTGCTCTGGCGTGATCCAACCATGGATCGGCTTTCCGGAGCGATCACGATACTTCTGGTCGTGGATCGCATCATGAATGAGCTTGCCTGCGACGGCAAAAAATTGGGCCTCGATCTTCGTCGCCCGGTGTGGTGGATAGAAATAGGTCCTCTACAAGAAGTAAAATAGAAAAGTTATATAATATACACAAATGATTATTAAAATTTAAAAATAAACAAATTTTTTACTTTGAAGTGGGCCAACCAAAAGGCCTTCCTATCTGCGGGAGCATCTGAGTAGTTAATCTAAGGCCCACCATAGTTCTGTCTCAGAAATAACCCCAGTTGTCTCTGTACTGCAGGAGGCCGATATCTATACAATAATAAATTTCATGAATATATATGTACATATAATCATTTGAGAAATATATATTAACTAATTAACTTACTTCGTAGGTCCGTCCGTCCAAATCTCCATACGCGTCTCGTCCGAGGGAGCGCATGGAGGGTCGCTCTCACCTCCTGGCTAGGCAGGATCAATCTGATCGCCGTCCTCCATATGCTCGGCATCGGCTCTCCCCATGGAGCCGTCGGCAGGAGAAATACTGGACGCGGGAGGAATGCTGGATGCGGGATCAGGAATGCTGGACGACGAGGGAGGAGTCGCCAACCTGCTGGAACTTCCCTGTCCCGGTAATGGACCGGGAACAGAACGGTATACTGGCGTACTCGGAGATGAGGATGAGGGTAGGGAATCTGCATCCCCAGCCCGAGGCAGACGGGACTGCCTAACATAATATCCTCCGCGTCGTCCGGGTCAAGTCATACTTGATAATAACATATGACAATAAAACAAATATTAATATTTATATGATAGACATCACATATTTTTCAAAAATCTCATAGTCACAGATAAAAGTGTCACAGATTTATATGGTAAAAGTGTCACTAAAGTGCCAAATATGATGATAAAACAAACGTACAGATTTAATCATCTTCTAAAAATTCATCTAGTTTGTTTAGCTCATCATCATCTTCTTCTTCTTCTTCTTCTTCTTCTTCTTCCTCTACATCTTCACTTTCATCTACATCTTCCTCTTCATATAATTCTACTTCTTCTATACAATTAGATGTGTAATGAGGAACTTCCGTCGTGTCCACTTCTATAATATTTATTACAAGAGGTAGTTCATCCTCCTGATAAGCTATATCGTCAACCTCAAAGGTATTTCTAGCTTTGGTCTTGCATACTGCCCACCAGTCCGACCTTGTTGTTCCTCGTTTAGGATAACTTATGAAGTACACGAGCTGAGCCTGACTTGATAGGACAAATGGTTCATAGGCTTGATATCGACGCCTATAGTTCATATCCACAAGACCGTGCTTGTCTACTTTTCACCCTTGACCTTCAATCGGATCGAACCAATCACACCTGAATAACACAATCTTAGCAGACTCTATTCCATAACTATATGTCAGCTCCACAATCTTCCGTAGGACGCCATAGAAATCGTTGCCCGCATCAACATCTTTGTAGTTCGAATATCTGATACACAAACAACTGTTTTTGGTGGAATCGAGATCCACAAAGTTGTCTCTAATCGGGCAAGTTGTTGACTTGAACCTAAATCCATTAACACAGTAGCTTGGCCATATTTTTGCAGCATAAATTGGTCCTTTGGCTAGCGTTCTAATAGACTCATTCTCAAGTCTTGCGTATGGACGATCGACCTAAATACCACGAAAAAATAAATTAAGCTCATTCTCAAGTGCATATACAGAAAGGTAATTATAGAGTTCTCAAGTCTTACATATGCACTCAACCACGATGGAAAATAACGCCTTATTTATTGTTCTAGTTCTTCTTTTGTTATGTGTGGCCTACATGACCTCACATCATCATTAAATATGCTGAAAACAACATCGTTCAATTAATGTAATAGTATAATAATCAACACTATTAAAATAATATAGACGTATTAATTACTTACCCCTCCAGCTTTTCTACTTCATCATCGTCGCAGTTGAGTAATACATACACCTGAGCAGCCCTTAGCTCATCATCGTTCAGATATCTTTTCTTCATTTTACCCGATGGCTTTTCTGGGGCATTGAATACCTTCAGTATTGTATCATTACATTCATGATCTCCGTCGTCATTTTTGGAAGCTCTCGTTCTATTAGTTGCAACATGAGGCTTGAAATACATCGAAGAATAGTTTGTGATCTCATCGAAAACATAGGCTTCACAAATAGAACCCTCGACCCGTGCCTTATTTTTCACCTTTCTTTTTAGGTGATTCAAATGTCGTTCGAACGGGTACATCTATCGATATTCGACGGGTCCACCAACACGTGCCTCATAGGATAGATGAATCGGCAAATGCTCCATAGAGTCAAAAAATCTAGGAGAAAATACCCTCTCTAGCTTGCACAATGTTACCGTAATGTCCTTCTCTTACTTTTCTAGACGATCAACGAGCAATTTCTTAGAACAAAGATCCCTGAAGAATATGCTAAGCTCCGTCAATGGATCCCAAACTGCATGCAGTAAGAATTTTTGAAATACAATTGGAATTAACCTCTCCATGAATACGTGACAATCGTGGCTCTTCATACCCGTCAATTTATTTTCCTTCGGATCGACACATCTTCTCAGATTTGACACATATTCGTCTGGAAATTTTAGGCCCTGGATCCACCGACAAAGTCTCACTTTATCCTCCTTGTCCAGTGAGAAAATTGACTTCGACAGGAACTGTTTTCCATTCTCCTCTATCAAATGCAACGCAGGGCGTTTGCATATTGCTTCTAAGTCCAACTTGGCCTTGGGATTGTCTTTCGTTTTTTTTCTTGACGTCCATCACAGTATTAATTATGTTATCAAACACATTCTTCTCAATATGCATGACATCAAGATTATGTATGATCAGATTGGTACTCCAATATCGCAGATCCCAGAATATGCTCCTCTTTGTCCAGTTATGATCTCTACCAAATCCATCGCACTTGTACCCAGTTGTAGGATCTTCGATAGCACTTGAAAAATCTCTAACCTCCTCCCATATCGTGGCTCCGCACCACCTTGGCGGTGGATCACCCTTCTCTATATGAAATGCATTCATGTTCCTTCTGAACGGATGATCTTTTGGCAGAAATTGTCGATGATAATCAAAGAAGCACGGTTTTCCTCCGTATTTCAAGCGAAAAGCCTTAGTACGGTCCATGCAATACGGACATGAGAGACGGCCATGAGTGCTCCATCCAGATAACATTCCATAGGCCGAAAAGTCATTGATGGTCCACATAAGGGTTGCCTTCATCTGAAAATTATGCTTCCTGGAAACATCGTACGTGTTAGCGCCTACTTTCCATAACTGATTCAACTCATCTATCAAAGGCTGTAAGTACACATCAATATTCCTCTTGGGATTGTTCGGACCAGGAATTATAACTGTTAGAAACATGTACTGAGTCTTCATGCACGTCCAAGACGGTAGGTTATACGGAATGACAATCACATGCCAGCACGAATACTGGGATCCCGAAAGACCAAAAGGAGTAAAACCGTTAGAAGATAGCCCCAACCTGACATTACGCGGATCTGAAGCAAAATCAGGATACACTCGATCAAAGTGCTTCCATGCTTCTCCATCGGATGGGTGATCCAACACTCCTTCAATCTGTTCTCGCATGTGCCAACTCATATTTTCGGCCGTCTCTTTCACCATAAATAATCTTTGCAACCGCGACGTTAAAGGCAAGTAGTGCAATGAATCGGTCGGTCTTCTTGCACCGGTAGACCTTCCTGTACTAGTTGTCTTATAGCAATCAGTACCACAAAATCTGTACACATCTGCGTCCTCGTCGTCTTTGTAGTACAGCATGCACCCATTGCGACAAGAATCGATTTTCTCGTATCCCATCCAGAGCGATCTCACCATCGTCTTAGACCGATAGAAGTCTTTAGGTAGCTTAGCACCCGCAGGCAAGATCTCTGTAATCAACTCTAACACTCGGTTGTAGCATTCTTGCGACATGTTAAAATCTGACTTAATGCTCAATAGTCTTGTAACCACCTCCAACGGTGAATGATCCTCACAACTAGGATACAATGGAGTCCTTGCATTCTCCAGCAACTTCATGAACTTTGCAGCATCGACATTCGGTGCCTCCTCAGCTGCATCATGAACGAAACTAGGCCCCGCAGCATCGAAAACCATGTTTACGCACCCGTTGTCGTATGCATGATTATCTGAAACAAAATTAGGTTCCGCATGCATATACGGCTCAAAATAAGGCTCCGGCTCTGATGCTAAAGACACAAGTTCTCCGTGTGCGGTCCATTGATAATAATTAGGCGTGAAACCCCTCGAGTACAAATGATATGTCACTTCCACTTCTGGATAATATTTCACGTTATGATATTTCACACACGGACACTTAATTTTGGTGCCGTCCATGTACTGAGGAAACGCCTTAGCAAATTGCAGGAACTGCTCTACTCCCGCTATTTATTTATCCCGTACACCACACATATCATCAGGACGACGATTGTACATCCATGAACGATTTTGCAAGTAGTAATTTATATCCATTTGAAAATAATTCTGCAAAGATGGACACACATTATCCAATAGGCACAAATTCGTATAATATGTCTTATTATGGGACACACATTAGTAGCGGACAGTTACTAATAACCATACTATATCGCACATAAGTTCTTGTGCATCCAACGTGTACACATACGCTATCGATTCTTACTGTACATTAACCAAGCTAAAACTATCCAAAATCTTCTATCAACTACAAATCTTATACATATCTTACTAGTACACACTGATTTAGGATGACCCCTGCCTGCCTACTGGCTCTTGTACACACTCATCTCACTCTTCATAGCTGCTTCCTTTAGAAAACAGGGACATACACTATTTCCTGTACACAACTATACACCCACACCAATTTAAGCTCTTTCTTCATACACACAAATAATTAACATACACACACATATACCTTACTCCCCCTAACCTTACCACTAGTCCTTGCCTAAGAGCAGTGAGCATTGGTCTTTTCTTGCATGCAGGGCTTCCCTGGTTTCCCCCAACCTGTTGTATTGCATAAAAGGCATGGCAGACCCTACTACTGTTGCTCTCTTCTATATTCTTATTACACTAGCACCATTCTCACATTCTAAACAGAGTGCACTAACCAAATCCCTTCATCCATTGCCTATCATGAACCATCCATTCCCATTTACTATACTCCACTATATACAATATATAATATACAATATATATATATATATATATATATATATATATATATATATATATATATATATATATATATATATATATACTTAGAACTTATGTATCTATCCAATTTTACATGCACATCTTGCACCATGACACCCTTACTGATACCATCACTGTAGCTAACTGATACTAACACTACACTCTCTAATTTTTCTCATCCACCCCCAAGCCAAATGGCCAAGTGGTCGTAGCCAACCCTTCTCCTTATGACTAATTCCCTGCTCCTACTACTACAGGTTCTTCACTGACACTCTCATATGTTCACTCACTCACACAAGCATCCTTTCTATCACTCAAGCCCAGAATTACCAACTTCCTCTAACCTTATTCCAAAATTTCCTCTTTATCTCTCCAACACTCACACACGCATGAAAGGAGAAAGATCTGTCAAAGAGACAGTACATGGTTATTAAGTAGATCATGAATGAGATCAATACAAGAAGTGGCTTCATACCAAGTACCCATGGTCTGCACAAAGTCTGGATAGTACAAGGTCAGGCCCCCAGGTACATTATCCCTCACCAAAACCATCCAAATCTCATATTGAACTGTAAGGAGTAATCAGTACATGCTCTTGGTAGTTAAGACACTTAAATAAACTCAAGCCCCCAAATCTCATCACTAAACCTAATCCCCAAGAGGACTGATACTAGGCAATGCTAAATCAAGATGGATAAACCCATTACATATATAGGTTAATACCTATTCCTAAGGCAAGGCAAGACAATCTAATACCTGAATGAAGATGGATAAACCCATTACAATACCCATTACATATATAGGTTAATACCTATTCCTAAATCAAGATGGATAAACCCATTACAATAGCTATGTGTGTGTCCGTGTGTGTGTGTGTGTGTGTGTGTTTGTGTGTGTGTGTCTCTCTGTGTGTGTGGGGGGGGGGGAAGAGAGAGAAGGGGGAGGAGGAGTTAGGTTAGGGTTTACCGGAGAGGAGGAGTAGCTCGGATTGGGGGAGAAGGAGCTCGCCGGAGGGGGAGGGGGGGTAGGTGTCACGACCCGCACCCTAGAGTTAGGGCGCGAGACGTGGGTACGTCCAGCCTACGTCGCAGTGTCGGCGGTAGAACGCTGTCCTAGGTCACAACATCTAACAATATAATGCTAAGCAGTTTATACTCCCCGAATGGGGGTGACATATGTCATGACCCGCTACCCAAATTGTTGGGCCAGGCCGAGTCATGCCCAGCCTACGTTGAGATAAAACGTAGTAAGCTGTTCTAAAGACAACAGGATAAGACTAAATGTGCTAACAGTTCTATAAGTGAGGAATAATCATAAATGCTCCAAACACAAAAGTCGTCGTATATAGTAAAATGTCCAAGTACAAGTGAACTGAAATATAAAACTGGATACACGTCCAGTTACAAAATATATAGTCTAATACATGACTACTCTCAAAATACTAAAAATACAAAAGACAACTAGGCGAGGTTCCCCGCAGGAACATCCTCGTAAGGCAAAGCCGGGTCCTCGACAGTAACTCCATAATAGGTGTCGCAGAGTAACTCCTCCTTAGTAAGGATACCTACAACGTTATCCTGTCAGGACGGGAGCAAGTACTGAATCTAGCAAACTAGCATATGAAATATGTAAATGAACATAAGAGGGAATAACTGGAAACATGGCATCACACAATCTATCATGGCAAGGATACATATGTCATAGAGACAGATGTACATATAGTATTTAAAACTGTAGCAAGTACGTGATCGGTCAATAGATGTACAATGTACTGTGGTACATGTAAATAAAATGTACATATGTACAAGTCAACAGGCATAGGTGTACATCCGTACAGAAATGCGGGATAATGGCCTACGGCAAGGTATGCATATAAAATGCGACCTCGCTCGCTACTATAGGGGGGTCATGATCACGTACTCCACCATTAGTTTCCCCATAACCCATATCCTAATCATGTGAGAGATACATAAAGACTGTTCTAAGCATGGTAGAAATGAAAAGTACAACATGTGATATTTTAACTTGCTACCCCAAGGATCAGCAGTTAACATGGTTGGTAAATCGCAGTTCATTATGTAACAGTATGTAAAGTTTGTAGAAAGTACTTGCCTCTAGCAAAGCAAAACAAAACAAGCTGCGATATAAGTGCTATGGATGTCCGGTAACTCGTCACTGTAGAAATAAATACAATAACTTAGTTTTTACACTAAGCTAAAACACTAGGATACTAATTGGTGCGACACGACTTGTGACTAGGCACCTAGCCAAAATGATGACTTTGGCATAGGAGACCAATGTGGGGTGACACACTACTTTAACTAACTTTCTAGGGTCTTTACACTAGTGAGGGGTGGGGTTCAACACAGCTAAAACTCAAAATAACACAAAAAGCTACAAGTCGTAATTAATCAATAAATAAATCAAAAGACCATTGTGTTCTAACAATTTTAGAGATAGACAAAAAGTCTAGTTTTACTTAAAGTAAAGTACCAAAGTGATCTTTGTTAATCGTAGAAATTTATTATAATTTTTCTGGAATTTATTAACCAGTACAAATATTTTATAAAAATCAGTTTTCCTAAGTATACAGAAAATGAGTTTTGGTTTCATATGCCAAACTAGTGACAAAACAGTAAATTAAATACTATAAAAATTATACTAAATTAGATAACTTAACATAGTATCTAAATACTATTTTTCCATAATTTTAGCAGTACTTTAAGTATTTTTAGAAATCCAAAAACAGCATTACACACTATTGAAATTAAATAATTAATTATCTGCGTATTTTGTCCATGTATATAATTTGAACCAAAGTTCAAATACAGGATCCAAGGCCATGAATCAAGTCCAATATGACTTGTACAGGTCTTGAATGTGTGAAAACACATTTGGGCCCAAAAACTCATGTTAGGCTTGGACACCAAATGGTTGCAGTAATTTAAATACACTAGAAATACAATTTGGTAATAATACAAAATAAATATTATTATTTTAATAAGGTAAATTTATACAAAATGAATATATACATACCTATGCCAAAAGTACATATATACATACATAAGGAAATACTTAATTATAAAGTATATATATATATACAATATTATAGTATATATATAATAATAATATATATACACAAGAAAATATATACATATATACATATGTGTACATAATACATATATATATATATATATATATATATATATATATATATATATATATATATATATATACATGCATAATATAATAAAGTACAAAAAATGAAGTATATATATATATAAAAACAGCATATATATATACATAATATAGTATATATAATAATACATATATATATATATATATACAAATACATGTATACATATATATAAATATATATATATATATATATATATATATATATATATAAATAAACAAAAAGAAAAGAAAAGAAAAAGAAACAGAAAAAGAAACAGAAAAAGGAAGAAGAGGGGAGCTCGAACCCGAGCGTGCAGGGGGGGGTTTAGGTTAGGACGGGCTGGCCA
The DNA here is from genome assembly GCA_029216955.1 of Iris pallida. NCBI lineage: Eukaryota > Viridiplantae > Streptophyta > Magnoliopsida > Asparagales > Iridaceae > Iris > Iris pallida. Next base: position 16,840,715 of record JANAVB010033219.1, on the reverse strand, counting down.
GGGGGTCAGCCCATCAGTTGTGCTAGAGTTAGGAATTGGTTAATTTTATTTAGGTTTGGTTTAATTAACACATAAAAAAAAAATCGACCCTGTGTCCTGACAGTTAGGGACACAGGTATTAACGTGTCTGGGTCGATTTTGACACGCATGAGTCGATTCTCACGTGTCCAGTTCCACATTCGTGCTCGCCAGGACACGACGAACAACATATGTGGATACGAGCCTCACACGACACGTTTTAATCACTGCTACTCACGTGTCCGGTCGATGTAGGGGGGTCTCGAGGATGCTGGCGGGCGGAGGAGACGTCGGCGAGGCGACGCTCGGGTGGTGCTGTCCTCAGCTCGTCGAGGCGCGTCGGTGGACGGTGGTTGCGGGCGGTGGCGCTCGTCGTGGGGGCTGGACGAGCGTTCGCCGGAGCTAGGGCTTCGGCTAGGGTTTTCGCTGTCACCCCCAGTTTCCAGAAATAGGGGTATTTTTGTAATTTTCTACTTTAAAAATTATTTTGGAATTATTTAATTATTATTTGTATTATTTTGGGGTTATTTGAATCGGGTTCGAATTTCAACTCTTTCCGACTTGTTTTGACTTGTTTCGGGGACCCGGGGTATTTTGACCTTAGCGGGCCCACACACTAGTTAGCCATGGCCCACATGTTAGATATTTTGGTTAGAGACTAGACTATTATTTTAGTTAATATTTAGTTATAGATTAGTGGTTTCGGTTTGACTAAACTATCCCCGGCTTGACCCTTTCATATTTATTAGCTATTTAAACCTTTGGAGGGCAAACTTGTAATTATCCAAATAGGACAAAACCTACATGCTTGGCCGACCATGACTAGCCCCCCCCCCCCCCCTCTCTTTCTTCTTCACTAAGCTACACTCTCTCTCTCTCTTCCAAATTCATTTCTTTCTTTCCAAGCTTTTCCTCCAACCTCCTCTTAGGTATGATTTTATTTCCTCCATTAATTCTCTTTTGCATATAGTTCTTCCACATTAAATGGAGAGGAGAAGATTCTCTTCCATTTGCCCACAACTTTGTAGGTTTTCCATAGAAAAATAGGTTAAGGATTTATTAGGATTTAATCTTTTTGAGAGTGGTATATATATATATATACATATATATATACATATATATATATACATGTGTATTTATGTGTGTATATTTATTTATGTATTGGTGTGTGTTGTGTTGTCTGTAAGTATGCGTGTGTGTGTGAGTGTCCAGATATGTATAGATATATATATATATGTGTGTATTTGTAAATAGAAAATAGGAAGGAGAATGAGAAGAATAGGAAGGAGAATGAGGAAGGAGAATAGAAAATAGGAAGGAGAATGAGAAGAATGGGAAGGAGAATGAGGAAGGAGAATAGGAAATAGGAAGGAGAATAGGAAGGAGAACGGGAAGGAGAATGAGGAAGGAGAATGGGAAGGAGAATGAGGAAGGAGAATAGAAAATAGGAAGGAGAATGAGAAGAATGGGAAGGAGAATGAGGAAGGAGAATAGAAAATAGGAAGGAGAATGAGAAGAATGGGAAGGAGAATGAGGAAGGAGAATAGGAAATAGGAAGGAGAATAGGAATGAGAATGGGAAGAAGAATGAGGAAGGAGAATAGGAAATAGGAAGGAGAATGAGGAGAATAGGAAGGAGAATAGAAAGGAGAATGAGAAGGAGAATAGGAAGGAGAATAGGAAGGAGAATGAGAAGGAGAATGAGAAGGAGAATGAGGAGGAGAATAGGAGTTTGAGAATGAATCGGAGTTCGGGTAGTCGGATTGACTTGAAACTTGGGTGGCATGTTGGGTACACCCCACAAATGTCATATCTGAGCCGATTTTGGCTCGGTTGACCCAGAGTTGACTTTTTACCCAAAAGTCAACCGTAAGTCAACACTTTGTCTAGATTTCACCAAATCCAAACTAGAGTTGACCAGTTGACCAAAAGTCAACTGTTGGTCAACATTTGACCAGTTTGACCTAGGGTTGACCATAGTTGACCTAGGGTTGACCAGAGTTGACCAGTTGACCAAAAGTCAACTGTAGGCCAACTCTTGATCCCGTTTGACTTTCTTTGACTTGTTTTGACCCGTGATGCCTGGTATGACCTAGGATTGACTTGGTTAGGCTTAGGTTGACTTGATATAACTTGATTTGACCTAGATTGACTTGACAGGACTTAGTGTGACTCAGTGAGACCTAGTTTGACCTAGATTGCATATCATTCATTGTAAATCATTCCTAAACTTGTTTAAACCTAAATTAACTTACAGTATCTCATATTTAGGTCTTCTGATACCGCTCTGAGCATTGATATACCATACAGCTCAGGACGACAGGCGAGTACATTCACTGATAGTTTTCATTGTCTTGATATCTGCTATATCTGATTCAGTTGTAGTGTTATACTCGATTTCCAGTCACGACAGTTCACGGACTAGTATATGTTGGATCATGACATGGGATGTTATTCCTAGAGTTACATGGTATATTGGTACATATTCCGTCTTATTTCAGTGTATTGGTATAGACACCGATTTCAAAGGGGACTTGCTACCCTCTTGTGGAATCCCGTGTCATAACGTGTCATGTCCAGATCCATTGTACTATTCGGGGATGGGGGAGTTATTAGTGGTTGTGTGATCAATTCCCACATGGTTCTATGGTACTCATGGTTAATAGCTATACCCTCACCTCACGACGGGTAAAGCCTCACCCTACGGTTATGGCTTTCCATGGTGACCGGCCTTATCGTTTCTATTTTATGGTTCTTAGTCGGTCAGATGGAAAGCCTTTCCCAAGCCGATCACATGACGTACTAATAATTCAAGGCACCTTTTTATATTTATTATCTTGGGTGACTAGGTTCTGTTCGGGAGAAGGGTTACAACTCCGGTCCTTGTTTGGTTTAAGGGTTGTAACTCGGCTTCCGAATAGTTCCCAAGTCATCCTATATCTATGTTTTATCGTCCTTTTCAGTACTCTCATCATGATATGTATTTCCAGTTGATTTTGTCTTGTATTTCATTATGCTGTCTCTTATAGCTTTTGTCAATTCACATGGAACTGCTGTTGGTGTTTGTACTTGCTCATTTTCCTGACAGGATACCGTTATGATATATTACAGATGATTCAGAGGCTGATTGCCCGACCTACTATGGGGTTGGGTCGGACGGAGTAGACTTAGACTGTGGCTTGTTGGTAGAGCCACTAGACTTTGCTCACCCTGAGTAGCATAGTTTAGTTAGGGTTGCCTGGCCTGCGAGCCAGCTAGTACATTTCAGTTTGTAGTATCTATTATATATTTTCTGAGTCTATGGATAGTTGTGTATAGCTCGGACTTGTGTGGATCTTGAACTTATTTCCTGCTTCATCTATCATATTTTCTCTCGTGCTATCTATCCTAGTTTGTTTATGTGATTGAGACAGTATTGCTATGTCACCTCCATTCGGAGTGTATATACTGTACAGGTACCTTTATCTGTTTAGTGTAGTTTTGTAGACAACCTAGACAGCGTTCTACCGCCGATGCTGCGGCGTAGGCTGGACGTAACCACTTCTCGTGCCCCTAATCAGGGTGCGGGTCGTGACACGTTTTTGTGGTGGCCCACGCAGGTCGATGTCGCAATTAGTGCGATCTCGTAATGGTGCTCGACTTAGAGTGCTAATTACGAGCCTGCGATTAGGACATAGGATCTAGGGTATGATAGGAGTTACTCAATCACATTTTAGGAAAACTCTGATCTTTTGATTACCATGACAACTCTTCTTGTATTTGAATTCAATTGTCCTCCTTTGATAATGTCCTATCATGTGCCATATTGATCTCTTGGGTTCAATTCGTCTTCAGGATGACAATCACTCGTTCTCCAGCAGCGGATTCTAGCGCAGTTCCAGAGAGGTCAGATCAGGGAGGTCTTCCACCTCCGGCTACGGGACCGACAGTCGAGAGTGCAGCGGCATCAGTTCCTGCCCTTCCGGTGGGAGCAGCAGCAACAGTACCAGCAGCGACGATCCCTGGAGGTCTTCCACCTTCAGCAGCAGGACCGTCTATGGTCATCCCGGACATTCTTCCACCGCCGCCCCAGTTACCGACAGACACCCAGGGGATGATGGCACTCCTGCAGCAGATATTGCAGACGCAGCAGCGCCAGACAGAGGTGCTGAGACAGACCATGGAGAACTCGCACCAGTTAGCCATGGCAGCAGTGGAGAGGGTTGTACCGGGTACAGTTCAGGACACCCCAGTTCAGCACCAGGGACCAGGCAAGAGGCAGGCCGTCCAGTGTGCTTTCTGCAAGAAGATGGGACACACCCGGGATGTTTGTAGGATGAAGCTGGGAGTTTGTTTATTTTGTGGAGCTCCAGACCACCAGATGAAGAACTGTGCAGCCCGTGCAGCCAGACAGGCTGGCCGGGACAGAGTGTGGCAGGCTAGAGGAGGCCACCAGGGGCGAGCTTTCGCCATGACAGTTAAGCCCACTCAGGCAGTAGCAGAGCAGAGTGCAGGTTCCAATCTTTCGATCTCATTTTCGCATTTGCTTCCTTAATTATAAACTGTTTGAATTTCGTTTCCATCTGTTCCTTGATTGTTTAATGGAAGTTTGTCCTTGTGATGTGATATTCTTCTGAGATAAGTCGTATGGGCTAGGTCGCCTCGATTATGAGATTTTTGAATCCTCTAGGGTCATGCTAGCAGGCAGAGTGAGGACATATAGTCGGGCTATGGACGTATTTCTCGGGTGTGGGAATTTAAGGTTTTCGCTGCCAAGCTAGCGGCAATGCGAAAATTTTAAATACCATAATTCTAGAGGTATGTACCGTAGCTGAGGACTCTGTGATTATCGTAGCCTTGCTCACTGGCGTGACGGAGATTCTGAGTATCATGATTATTGGACAGACGCATACGATTATCAAATTGCATGAATTTTCTGTGTTGCTTCGTTTTAAGTTTTTGGATGATTCTTTTAAGGTGGATAGACTTATATTTGAGAATAATTTTAAATTTTATAAATTTAGTCATTTAAATTCCTGCTTTGAATTTTGAGATTTTAATCATTTTAAATTTTTAAGCCATTATTTGTGATTTTAATGTTTTGCTAGTGAAACCTTAGAGACTGTTTGACCTAGAGCCTAACCATGTGATTAGGATGTTTTCAGTATCATTTCTGGCCCAAGGGTATTTTGGTCATTGGACCTCTTTGATTTATTTTTTGATATTTTGTATTGGTGATTGTTGATTTGGCTTTTGATAGGTGAGGTTTTGTGATGGTTTCGTGTCCGTGTCGGACACGTAACAGATTTTATTTGTAAGTGTTGTTGTGTCTTAAGAGATTTTTATTTTGTTGAAATTTTTTTTCTTTGGAAGTATTCGAGATGGATTGTTTTCTGCGTGTGTTTTTCTGTGATTGCTTTGTATTAATTTCGAGGACGAAATTTTTTTAAGGTGGATAGATTTGTCACCCCCAGTTTCCAGAAATAGGGGTATTTTTGTAATTTTCTACTTTAAAAATTATTTTGGAATTATTTAATTATTATTTGTATTATTTTGGGGTTATTTGAATCGGGTTCGAATTTCAACTCTTTCCGACTTGTTTTGACTTGTTTCGGGGACCCGGAGTATTTTGACCTTAGCGGGCCCACACACTAGTTAGCCATGGCCCACATGTTAGATATTTTGGTTAGAGACTAGACTATTATTTTAGTTAATATTTAGTTATAGATTAGTGGTTTCGGTTTGACTAAACTATCCCCGGCTTGACCCTTTCATATTTATTAGCTATTTAAACCTTTGGAGGGCAAACTTGTAATTATCCAAATAGGACAAAACCTACATGCTTGGCCGACCATGACTAGCCCCCCCCCCCCCTCTCTTTCTTCTTCACTAAGCTACACTCTCTCTCTCTCTTCCAAATTCATTTCTTTCTTTCCAAGCTTTTCCTCCAACCTCCTCTTAGGTATGATTTTATTTCCTCCATTAATTCTCTTTTGCATATAGTTCTTCCACATTAAATGGAGAGGAGAAGATTCTCTTCCATTTGCCCACAACTTTGTAGGTTTTCCATAGAAAAATAGGTTAAGGATTTATTAGGATTTAATCTTTTTGAGAGTGGTATATATATATATATATACATATATATATACATATATATATATACATGTGTATTTATGTGTGTATATTTATTTATGTATTGGTGTGTGTTGTGTTGTCTGTAAGTATGCGTGTGTGTGTGAGTGTCCAGATATGTATAGATATATATATATATATATATGTGTGTATTTGTAAATAGAAAATAGGAAGGAGAATGAGAAGAATAGGAAGGAGAATGAGGAAGGAGAATAGAAAATAGGAAGGAGAATGAGAAGAATGGGAAGGAGAATGAGGAAGGAGAATAGGAAATAGGAAGGAGAATAGGAAGGAGAACGGGAAGGAGAATGAGGAAGGAGAATGGGAAGGAGAATGAGGAAGGAGAATAGAAAATAGGAAGGAGAATGAGAAGAATGGGAAGGAGAATGAGGAAGGAGAATAGAAAATAGGAAGGAGAATGAGAAGAATGGGAAGGAGAATGAGGAAGGAGAATAGGAAATAGGAAGGAGAATAGGAATGAGAATGGGAAGGAGAATGAGGAAGGAGAATAGGAAATAGGAAGGAGAATGAGGAGAATAGGAAGGAGAATAGAAAGGAGAATGAGAAGGAGAATAGGAAGGAGAATAGGAAGGAGAATGAGAAGGAGAATGAGAAGGAGAATGAGGAGGAGAATAGGAGTTTGAGAATGAATCGGAGTTCGGGTAGTCGGATTGACTTGAAACTTGGGTGGCATGTTGGGTACACCCCACAAATGTCATATCTGAGCCGATTTTGGCTCGGTTGACCCAGAGTTGACTTTTTACCCAAAAGTCAACCGTAAGTCAACACTTTGTCTAGATTTCACCAAATCCAAACTAGAGTTGACCAGTTGACCAAAAGTCAACTGTTGGTCAATATTTGACCAGTTTGACCTAGGGTTGACCATAGTTGACCTAGGGTTGACCAGAGTTGACCAGTTGACCAAAAGTCAACTGTAGGCCAACTCTTGATCCCGTTTGACTTTCTTTGACTTGTTTTGACCCGTGATGCCTGGTATGACCTAGGATTGACTTGGTTAGGCTTAGGTTGACTTGATATAACTTGATTTGACCTAGATTGACTTGACAGGACTTAGTGTGACTCAGTGAGACCTAGTTTGACCTAGATTGCATATCATTCATTGTAAATCATTCCTAAACTTGTTTAAAACCTAAATTAACTTACAGTATCTCATATTTAGGTCTTCTGATACCGCTCTGAGCATTGATATACCATACAGCTCAGGACGACAGGCGAGTACATTCACTGATAGTTTTCATTGTCTTGATATCTGCTATATCTGATTCAGTTGTAGTGTTATACTCGATTTCCAGTCACGACAGTTCACGGACTAGTATATGTTGGATCATGACATGGGATGTTATTCCTAGAGTTACATGGTATATTGGTACATATTCCGTCTTATTTCAGTGTATTGGTATAGACACCGATTTCAAAGGGGACTTGCTACCCTCTTGTGGAATCCCGTGTCATAACGTGTCATGTCCAGATCCATTGTACTATTCGGGGATGGGGGAGTTATTAGTGGTTGTGTGATCAATTCCCACATGGTTCTATGGTACTCATGGTTAATAGCTATACCCTCACCTCACGACGGGTAAAGCCTCACCCTACGGTTATGGCTTTCCATGGTGACCGGCCTTATCGTTTCTATTTTATGGTTCTTAGTCGGTCAGATGGAAAGCCTTTCCCAAGCCGATCACATGACGTACTAATAATTCAAGGCACCTTTTTATATTTATTATCTTGGGTGACTAGGTTCTGTTCGGGAGAAGGGTTACAACCCCGGTCCTTGTTTGGTTTAAGGGTTGTAACTCGGCTTCCGAATAGTTCCCAAGTCATCCTATATCTATGTTTTATCGTCCTTTTCAGTACTCTCATCATGATATGTATTTCCAGTTGATTTTGTCTTGTATTTCATTATGCTGTCTCTTATAGCTTTTGTCAATTCACATGGAACTGCTGTTGGTGTTTGTACTTGCTCATTTTCCTGACAGGATACCGTTATGATATATTACAGATGATTCAGAGGCTGATTGCCCGACCTACTATGGGGTTGGGTCGGACGGAGTAGACTTAGACTGTGGCTTGTTGGTAGAGCCACTAGACTTTGCTCACCCTGAGTAGCATAGTTTAGTTAGGGTTGCCTGGCCTGCGAGCCAGCTAGTACATTTCAGTTTGTAGTATCTATTATATATTTTCTGAGTCTATGGATAGTTGTGTATAGCTCGGACTTGTGTGGATCTTGAACTTATTTCCTGCTTCATCTATCATATTTTCTCTCGTGCTATCTATCCTAGTTTGTTTATGTGATTGAGACAGTATTGCTATGTCACCTCCATTCGGAGTGTATATACTGTACAGGTACCTTTATCTGTTTAGTGTAGTTTTGTAGACAACCTAGACAGCGTTCTACCGCCGATGCTGCGGCGTAGGCTGGACGTAACCACTTCTCGTGCCCCTAATCAGGGTGCGGGTCGTGACATTCGCCGAAGACGAACGTCTAGAGTGGTCGGGGGTGTTCGTGGTGGTCGTGGTGGGTTAGGGCTCGGTCTGGGGAGTCGAAGGGGGGTTTATAGGTCGTCAAGGCGGTTGGTCGGCCGGAAAAGGCGGCGGGTCATCGGGCCAGGTGGCAGACAGATCGTGGGGGGGGGGGGGGGGGGGGGGTGTCTGCGGTTTTGCAAATAAACCCTAGAGTTTAGGAATTTACCAATAGGTCCTATCAGAGTCTATATGCAAAAACAATTTGCATTCCACATACAAAAATAATTAACTAATTGCAAAATGACTATTCAACAATTTAGAAAATTGCAAACAGTTATTAAAACAATTTAAATATTGCATAATAATATAAAAATAATTCTAAAAATTACAAAATGATATTAAAATAATTCAAAAAATTGCAAATTAATATTTTTGTATTTTAAAACTCATTTAAACATCATTTAAAAATTCTAAAAAATTCCTAAAAATTCTAATAATTATTTTAAGGCTAAAATTAACATTAAAAATTAATTAGCACTAATTAAAATGAATTTGAAAAACAGGGGCTTACAAGTCTTCCCTCCTTGAAAAATTTTGTCCTCGAAATTCACAAGGATTGAAGACCCGACAATATTCTAACATAGCAAGCAATGCAACAAAATGACTAAGGTTGCGATCGAAACTAACCTCTAAGGTATCAAGCGGGAACGGGTGGTTCCCTCGCAGCGGTTGGATCGAACAAGTAAGGGTATCTCTCCCTCATGTCCGACTCCCTCTCCCAAGTAGATTCACCTGGGGAGTGACGACTCCAAGCTACTCGCACTAGGGGTATAACCTTGTTCCTCAGCCTCTTCTCTCTCCTGTCTAATATCTCCACTGGCTGCTCAGAAACTGTAAGGCTCGGTCCGACCTCCAACTCTGAATGATCTAGCACATGACTGGGGTCTGAAACATATCTCCTCAGCTGAGATACGTGAAAGACATCGTGAACACCTGCTAGGTTGGGTGGAAGTGCAACCCTGTAAGCTACCTCTCCGATCCTGCCAAGTATCTCGAATGTCCCGATGTACTTGGGGCTCAACTTCCCTCCTCGTCCGAACCGGATCGTCCCTCTGGTAGGTGATATCTTCACTAGCACCATATCACCGTCTGCGAACTCCATCGGCCTGCGACTAGCATCAGCCCAGTGTTTTTGCCTATCCTGAGCTACTCTGAGCCTGTCTCTGATCATCCCGACTTTCTCTGCTGCATCCGTGATCATCTCTGGTCCAAGCATAACTCTGTCTCCAACATCATCCCAAAAGAGCAGTGTGCGGCATCGTCGTCCATATAGCGCCTCGAAAGGAGACATACCGATACTGGCTTGGTAGCTGTTATTGTATAAAAACTCTACCAAGTGCAGATGGCTCTCCCATGATCCTCCGAAGTCCAGCACGCAGGTCCTCAGCATATCCTCCAGCGTCTGTATCGTCCTCTCGGACTACCCATCTGTCTGCGGGTGGTACGCCGTACTGAACTTGAGCCTGCTGCCCAACTCCTCCTGCAAGCTCCTCCAGTAGTGGGATGTGAATCTGCTGTCTCTGTCTGACACGATGCTCACCGGCACTCCGTGTAGGCGAACTATCTGCTGCATGTATAGCTCCGCCAACTTCTCGGTAGAAAGCCCCACCTTGAAGGGTATGAAGTGTGCACACTTCGTCAGCCTGTCTACGATGACCCAGATGGCATCATTCCCTCCTTGGGAACGAGGAAGCCCTGAAACAAAGTCCATCGTAATATGTTTCCACTTCCACTCGGGAATGGGTAACGGCTGCAACAAACCAGCTGGCCTCTGGCGCTCCGCCTTGACCTGCTGGCAAACTAGGCATCTCGAGATAAAACGTGATACATCCCTCTTCATCCCGTGCCACCAAAGATGTTCCCGTAAGTCACGATACATCTTGTTAGCACCAGGGTGAATAGAATATCTCGATCGGTGTGCCTCCTGCAAGACTGCCTCTACCAGCTCTCCCCTCGGCACGCACAATCGGCTGCCATGCCTCAAGGATCCATCCTCTGCTATAGTAAAGTCGTCCAACAATCCAGCTAACGCCTGGGGCCGAAGTCTGCGAAGGCTCTCATCTGTAGACTGTGCCTCTCGGATCTGCTCCATCAAACCTGACTGAATGTCAAGCGCCATTATCTGTATCACTGATCCTGGCCGAACTAGCTCGATACCGAGCTTCTCCAGATCCTCCCGCAAATGTCGATCAATCATCAGGTACCATGCCATCGGATGCCTGCTCAACGCATCTGCCACCACATTTGCCTTCCCGGGGTGATACTGTAAATCGATGTCGAAGTCCTTCATCAACTCCAACCATCGTCTTTGCCTCATATTCAGCTCTTTCCTGCGTGAACACATACTTCAAGCTTTTGTGGTCAGTAAAGATCTCCACACGCTCTTCGTATAAGTAATGTTTCCATAACTTGAGTGCAAAGATCACCGCAGCTAACTCGAGGTCATGGGTAGGATAATTCCTCTCATGAGTCCGCAACTGCCTAGATGCATAAGCATTCACTTTCCCATGCTGCTGTAGGACACATCCTAGCCCCTTTCCAGAAGCATCGCTGTATATGGTGAAACCTCCAGAACCTGAAGGTAATGTCAGAACTGGAGCGGTCGTCAGCCTCCTCTTCAGCTCCTCAAATGCTGCCTGGTAGTCCTCTGACCAGATATACTCTACGTCCTTCCGCGTCAGCTTCGTTATGGGTTCAGATATCCTAGCAAAGTCCTGGACGAACTTTCTATAATAGCCTGCTAAACCCAGAAAGCTCCTGATCTCTGAAACTGACGTCGGAGCCTTCCATGTCTCAACTGCAGCAATCTTCCTGGGACTACCGAGATTCCATCTCCAGTGACTACATGGCCAGAAACTCCACTCGGTCTAAAAAGAACTCGCACTTCGGCAATTTGGCAAACAATCTCTCCCGTCTCAGAATCTCCAAAACTATCCACAAGTGCTCTGCATGCTCCTCCGTCGACTTCGAGTATATCAGATGTCGTCGATAAACACTACGACGAACTTATCCAGATACTGGTGAAATGTCTTATTCATCAAGTTCATAAAGACAGCTGGCACATTTGTGAGACCAAGTGGCATCACCAGAAACTCGTACTGCCCGTACTTCGTGTTGAACGCCATCTTCTGGATGTCTGCTGCCCTAACCTTCACCTGGTGGTACCCGGATCTCAAGTCTATCCTGGAAACACCTTCGCCCCGCTCAACTGGTCGAACAAATCATCTATCCTGGGCAGAGGATATTTGTTCTTGATATGATGGCATTCAAGGCCCGGTAGTCAATACATAACCGGACTGTACCATCCTTCTTAGGCACAAGAGCACTGGTGCTCCCCATGGAGAAGCACTGGATCGAATGAAACCCTTTTTCAACAGTCATCAATCTGCTCTTTCATCTCTACTGCCTCCTTGGGATTCACTCTATAGCAAGCCCGGATACTGGTGATGAACCCGCACTAAATCTATGGTGAACTCCATATCTCTGTCAGGCGGAAGCCCTGGAAGATCCTCTGGGAATACATCCATAAACTCCCTAATGATAGGGTGTGGCGGTGTTGTGTCCCCGACTGTAGCACAACAGTTTGGCTCTAGGCTGATCTCCGGCCCTGTCCTCCTGACACTGGGTGCTGTGCCTGGGGACTGAACAAAATACTACCCTCATGACAGTCTATAGATGCATGGGCATAGCTAAGCCAGTCCATCCCCAATATGATATCATAACCGGGAGTGGCATCACAAAGAATCGTCCCTCGAACTCTCTCCCGCTATCATATAGAGCATCTATAACTAGCTCTAATAGGCACTGGTCCTCCTCCCGTCATTACTCTACTAATCTCTGCAGTAGGTGTAGATACTAAGTGATGTTCATGCATAAACTCTAATGACAGAAAGCTATGAGATGCACCGGAATCAAACAAGCAGAGCTAGAAAAGTATGCAATAAACATGACCTATGATGACGTCAGCTAAGTAATCCGGCTCCGAAACCTGCTTCGGCTCCGCTCGAGGGCTAGGCTATAAACCTTCCCCTGAGTCCCTTCTGCTGCTGCAGATGCTGCCCAAACCTCTGCTGCTGAGTCGGGAGTGTCCTCTAGGTCCCTTGGCTGCTGGACAGTTCCGTACTGATGGATGGCAGACCCACAAACTAAACCTGACCCAACCTCTTCCTGCAAACGGACCTGTCATGTCCTGGTCTTTCCGCAGAAAGAATTATAGCTCCCCGCTGCTGCTGGCTTCTCCCGGGCTCTAACTGGCGGGGTCTGATGATGTGATGTAGGGGGACGGTAGGTCTGCTAGGGCGGCGTCGGTGCTCTCTGCTGGAAAGCCTGACGCTTGGACGTCCCTCATGATGTACAGAGGCCGGCCTCTTGCATGACAGAAGACGCTCCTCGATGCTCCGGGCCAACTCTAGGCTCTGGTAGTTTCAGTCGTACCGTTCGCCACTATAAGGATGCCAATGTCTGGAACTAGACCATGGCAAAACCTACGAGTCATCTCCTCTGGATCAGCAACCAGACTAGAAGCAAAACGCTCAGCGACTAAACTCTGCCGCATGTCATCAACAGAACGGTTCCCCTGCTGGATGTTCTGGAATCGTAGCCCCATGGCTACTCTAGCAGTGGTCGAGAAGATTTTCTTCTTGAACTGGGTCTTGAACTGATCCCAAGTGGCTCTCCCTCTCGCAACAACGGCTTATTTCGGAACCAGACTCCTGCTAAGTCTATCAGCAGAAATCCCGCTGCCTCGACCTGGAGGTCATCCGACATCCTAACTCCCAGAAGCTTCCTCTCTACCGAATCTAGCCAGTCATCTGCTACTACTATGCCCTCAGTCCCTGAGACTCCTTGGGATTCAGACCCATGAAGTCCTTGATCGTCCCTGCTCTCTGCCGTGGTTCTACATGTGGTGGGACCACGGGACGTCCCTCAGAACGCTCCATGCTCTGGCGGAGTAGGGTAGTCTGCTCCTGATGGTTGTTAGGAACCCCTGAATCAGTGTGAGCAGCTGGTTCCCGTCGAGTGTGACGGAAGCCTGGGTGGGTATAGTGATAGGGGTGGTGGAAGTATCGGTCCTGCTGGCCTGTGATGTGGAAGGTGGTTGTGGTATCTGGGTTTGTGGATCTGTGGAGTGGGGAAGTGGTAGGTGGAGGGGTATCAGTCGACTGTCAGCTGACTGGATAAGGAGGGCCTCATTCTCGGGGTAACATACTGGGATGAACGAGTAGCACCATCTAAATTACAATAAAAAAAGACTTATAAGGACTTATTTAAGGTAAGTAATCATATGTAAGAAAATCTAATATATAGCAAACATGTGATATTTTCCTATGTTGCAACCCTAGCATTTCTCTAGGTGTTCTAAGCGTCATTCCTAATGTTGTCTAATTACCTTAAGTTCCTAATTGCAGGCATGCTTGGTACAATAACGTAACCAAATATTTAGTTAGGGACCTACATGGGCCACCACTAAAATATGTCACGACCCGCTACCCAAATTGTTGGGCCAGGCCGAGTCATGCCCAGCCTACGTTGAGATAAAACTAGTAAGCTGTTCTAAAGACAACATGATAAGACTAAATGTGCTAACAGTTCTATAAGTGAGAAATCATAAATGCTCCAACACAAAAGTCGTCGTATATAGTAAAATGTCCAAGTACAAGTGAACTGAAATGTAAAACTGGATACACGTCCAGTTACAAAATATATAGTCTAATACATGACTACTCTCAAAGACTAAAAATACAAAAGACAACTAGGCGAGGTTCCCCGCAGGAACATCCTCGTAAGGCAAGCCGGGTCCTCGGCAGTAACTCCATAATAGTGTCGCAGAGTAACTCCTCATTAGTAAGGATACCTACAACGTTATCCTGTCAGGACGGTAGCAAGTACTGAATCTAGCAAACTAGCATATGAAACATGTAAATGAACATAAGAGGGAATAACTGGAAACATGACATCACACAATCTATCATGGCAAGGATACATATGTCATAGAGACAGATGTACATGTAGTGTTTAAAACTGTAGCAGTACGTGATCGATCAATAGATGTACAATGTACTGTGGTACATGTAATAAAATGTACATACGTACAAGTCACAGGCATAGGTGTACATCGTACAGAAATACGGGATAATAGCCTCGGCAAGGTATGCATATAAAATGCGACCTCGCTCGCTATAGGGGGGTCATGATCACGTACTCCACCATTAGTTTTCCCATAACCCATATCCTAATCATGTGAGAGATACATAAAGACTGTTCTAGCATGGTAGAATGGAAAGTACACAGTGATATTTTAACTTGCTACCCCAAGGATCAGCAGTTAACATGGTTGGTAATCGCAGTTCATTATGTAACAGTATGTAAAGTTTGTAGAAAGTACTTGCCTCTAGCAAAGCAAAACAAACAAGCTGCGATATAAGTGCTATGGATGTCCGTAACTCGTCACTGTAGAAATAAATACAATAACTTAGTTTTACACTAAGCTAAAACACTAGGACACTAATTGGTGCGACACGACTTGTGACTGGGCACCTAGCAAAAATGATGACTTGGCATAGGAGACCAATGTGGGGTGACACACTACTTTAACTAACTTTCTAGGATCTTTACACTAGTGAGGGGCGGGGTTCAACACAGCTAAAACTCAAAATAACACAAAAAGCTACAAGTCGTAATTAATCAATAAATAAATCAAAAGACCATTGTGTTCTAACAATTTTAGAGATAGACAAAAGCCTAGTTTTACTTAAAGTAAAGTACCAAAGTGATCTTTGTTAATCGTAGAAATTTATTATAATTTTTCTGGAATTTATTAACCAGTACAAATATTTTATAAAAATCAGTTTTTCTAAGTATACAGAAAATGAGTTTTGGTTTCATATGCCAAACTAGTGGCAAACAGTAAATTAAATACTATAAAAATTGTACTAAATTAGCTAACTACATAGTATCTAAATACTATTTTTTCCATAATTTTAGCAGTATTTTAAGTATTTTTAGAAATCCAAAACAGCATTAACACTATTGAAATAATAATTAATTATCTGCGTATTTTGTCCATGTATATAATTTGAACCAAAGTTCAAATACAGGACCCAAGGCCATGAATCAAGTCCAATATGACTTGTACAGGTCTTGAATGTGTTAAAACACATTTGGGCCCAAAAATCCATGCTAGGCTTGGACACCAAATGGTTGCAGTAATTTAAATACACTAGAAATACAATTTGGTAATAAACAAATAATATTATTATTTTAATAAGGTAAATTTATACAAAATGATATATACATACCTATGCCAAAGTACATATATACATACATAAGGAAATACTTAATTATAAGTATATATATATACAATATTATAGTATATATATATAATATAAATATATACACAAGAAATATATACATATATACATATGTACATAATATATATATATATATATATATATAATATAATATATATATATATATATATATATACATACATAATATATAAGTACAAAAAATGAGTTATATATATATATAACATATATATATTATATATTATATATATCTATTATATTATAATATATAGTACAAAAAATGAAGTATATATAGATATCTATATTATATATATAATATATATATATATTATATATATATATAGATATATAAAAAAAATATATATATTTTATATATATATATATATTATCTATATATTCTTATATATATATTTATGTATATATACTATATTATTTATATATATATATATATATCTATAAAATATATATATTATATATATATATATATATATATCTATACTATTATATTCTAATACAAATACATGTATACATATAATAAATATATATATCTATAACTAAAAAAAAAGAAAGAAAGAAAGAAACAGAAAAGACAGAAAACGGAAAGGGGGGGCTCGAACCCGAGCGCGCAGGGGGGTTTAGGTTAGGACGGGCTGGCCAGGGGTCAGCCCATCAGTTGTGTTAGAGTTAGGAATTAGTTAATTTTATTTAGGTTTGGTTTAATTAACACATAAAAAAAATCGACCCTGTGTCCTGACAGTTAGGAACACAGGTATTAACGTGTCTGGGTCGATTTCGACACACCACGAGTCGATTCTCACGTGTCCAGTTCCACATTCGTGCTCGCCAGGACACGGCGAACAATATATGTGACACGAGCCTCACACGACACGTTTTAATCACTGCTACTCCGTGTCCGGTCGATATAGGGGGTCTCGAGGATGCTGGCGGGCGAGGAGACGTCGGCGAGGCGGCGCTCGGGTGGCACTGCCCTCAGCTCGTCGAGGCGCGTCGGTGGACGGTGGTTGCGGGCGGTGGCGCTCGTCGTGGGGGCTGGACGAGCGTTCGCCGGAGCTAGGGCTTCGGCTAGGGTTTTCGCCGGAGACGAACGTCTAGAGTGTCGTGGGTGTTCGTGGTGGTCGTGGTGGGTTAGGCTCGTCTGGGGAGTCGAAGGGGGGGTTTATAGGTCGTCAAGGTGGTTGGTCAGCCGGAAAGGCGACGGTCGTCGGCCAGGTGGCCGACCGATCGTGGGGGGGGGGGGGGGGGGGGGGGTCTCTGCGGTTTTGCAAATAAACCCTAGGATTTAGGAATTTACCAATAGGTCCTATCAGAGTCTATATACAAAAACAATTTGCATTCCACATACAAAAATAATTAACTAATTGCAAAATGACTATTCAAACAATTTGGAAAATTGCAAACAGTTATTAAAACAATTTAAATATTGCATAATGATATAAAAATAATTCTAAAAATTATAAATGATATTAAAATAATTCAGAAAATTGCAATTATATTTTTGTATTTTAAACTCATTTAAACATCATTTAAAAATTCTAATAATTATTTTAAGGCTAAAATTAACATTAAAAATTAATTAGCACTAATTAAAATGAAATTTGAAGAACAGGGGCTTACAACATAGCAGAATGTAAACTCAATGACATCTAGGGTAGAGTATATGGAAGATAGATAAAACATGAAATCCACAAAAAGATACATCAGATAGAAGTCTAAGTGTCTAAGATACACAATCCAGAAACATCTCAAATCTCGATACAGTAATCCATAAAATAAATACAACTCAAGACAACTGAAAATAAAATGAGAAACTCTAGCTACCTACTCTGACCTCTACTGTGTCTCCTCTAGGCTAGCAAGTAACCTCCAAGCTATCTGTAAAATTTTCAACAGGTCCAGTCAGGACGGAAACGAGCACATATCTCTAAAATAGTTCATAGCAGTTAGGAGTATCAATCATGCAATAGAGTAAAATACAAGAAGTGCTGAATAGGAAGTACGAGTAAACAAGAGATATTTTGTAACGGAAAGTAAGTACATGATAGTAGAGACTGTAAGTGGCTACGTGATTTAGAGCATAATGGTTATGTAAACGGCTTGGGGGCACATGAATACAAATAAGGAGGCACATGAATACAGCTACTGGGGATAGTGTTCACATAACCAATTCTACTCACCCCGTCCCAATCAATACAAGGATCCGTTCAAGTTATGTCATAAGCACATGAACAGCTAAGATACGTGAACTCATGTAATAAGTACTACATGAGGCATATGATAAGCACATAAAAGCACATGAAAGCACATGAAGCACATGAAGCACATGAGAACATGTAAAAACATGAACTAGTACGAGTACAAGGAGTACCTGATGTACATGATAAAGTACATGAACATGAAATACCCGATGCACCCGTAGAGGGATAACATCTCAGGAAAGGATCCATTTAGTACTAATCCGTGAAGATACGTGTCAGCATCAAGTAGAGTAATCTAGAGCAAGAAAATAATCCAGGAAGTATGAAAAGATCAGAGAATGTACTCGCCTCGATTGGTTGGAGTCGACGTACGTGACACGAACATGTCGACACGAGGTAGGTACACTGCTATGCTCTACAGAGGGTCCCAGACGACGACACGGACAGTCCCAATGAGTCCAGAGTAGTCCAAATCCTAGTTTGGTATATAAAGTCTAAAATCAGGGTTTGGTACACTAATCAAATCAAGATAGAAAATGACTATCCTAATCACGATTTATAATAAATAAATATAATAAATATTTGGAAATCCTTATAATGTTAAAAACTATATCTGCATTAATCAACATATTTTAAGTAATTTTTAAAACTCAGAAAATCATTCTATACCAATATTCCTATTTTATCAAATATGAATTTAGACCAAAACTCAATAAACCAATACTAATTTAGAAATATAATTATATATTTTTATATATTTACTAAGTAAGTGATTATGTAATATAATAATACCAATAAAAATAATGATAATAATAATAATATACCATCATTATATACTATGTATAAACTAACATACATTTATTTTACTAATATATTTATTATAAACCAATACATATTATAAATCCAATTATATATAATAACTAATATATTATAAACTAATATTATTAATAAACTAATATTAATTAACTAATAAATAACTAATATCATTTAAATTAATAACTAATACAATAATAAACTAATATTAAAACTAAACTAATATTAATATAAACTAATATTAATACATAAACGAAAGGGGGGGGGGCTCTGTCCCCTCCCAAACAACAGAACCAACCAAAAGAAGGGGAGAGGGCTCACGAAGTGGGGTTTTCCCGGCGGCTCGCCTGGGCTCCGGCGGAGGGGGAAAATCCGTCATGGGGGTCTCACCAAGGGGCGACGACGAGGGGACGCGGCCAGGATGGCAGAGGCCGCGCGCAAGGAGGGGATCTGGAGGTCGGGCTCCGGCGGGGCAGGTTCGGCCATGGCGGCGGACGGTTCGCACGGCGACACGAGCTCGGCCAGGGCGGGCGGTCAGGTCCACTCTCTCTCTCTCTGTGATGATGGTGGTGTCTATCGGTGGTGACGGTGGTGGTGTGGTCAACGGTGGGTGAACGGCGCGGCGGTGGTGGGTTACAGTGGTGGCGGTGGTGATGGGTTACAGTGGTGGCGGTGGTGATGTTGGATCTGATGGTGGCGGTTGTGGCGAAGGTGACTACGGTGGTGGTGGCGGCTAACGGTGGTTGTGATGGCGGTGGCCGGGTGGTGGTCGGTTGGAACTGGGTGGCGGAGGTGGTTGTGAACGGTGGCGGCGATGGTGTTCTGGTGGTGGTGGAAAGTTGAGGCCAGTGGGGTGGCGGAGGTGAACGGTGGTTTGATCCTCCGGCAATGGCCGGAAGGGATGGTCGGGGTGGTTGGAATGGCGGTGGTGATGATCCTCGGTGTGGTCGTGGATGTCGGTCACAGGGGTGGCGGCTGTTAGCTAGAGAATAGGTTTAGGAATTTCTAGGTTTTTGGGATTGGGTTTAAAACATTGGGAATGGGGTCTATTTATAGGGGATTAGAGAAACCCTAACAATGTACATGTAATAGAATTTAGGAATACTAGTGGAAAACTAACACTCTAACATTAATGCTAACTGCTAACATAACACTATATGCCAATAATTAGTACAAAATAATATTAGTTATAAATAATAATTAATTGCCAGTTACTACTAATTAACAAATGGCTAATTACAATTTAGCCGAAATTTTTCTAATTAATAAAAACTAATATATTCATTTAATTATTTAAATATATTTAGAAATTATTTATTTAGTAAATAATTATATTTTGAAATTCCAAATTCAATATTATTTTCCATATAAAAATAATTAAAACTCATTGATTCGAGAAAATAACAGGAAAATCGCAATAGGACAAAATCGCTTAAAAATAGTAAGCCGAAGCCAACAAGGACCGATAGCAATCACGGTCAAATTGTTTTCCCAAAATTTTAGAAATTGCACGTTCTTCGAGATTTAGAAAATTCGAAGTTTTGAAAAATACGAAATAAAATAAAAATACAAATTTTCGAAAATATCCAAGAATTCAATTTACGGAGGTTACAAATCTACCCTCCTTAAAGAAATTTCGTCCTCGAAATTAAAGCTTAGCAAGGGGGTTAAAACATGATAGAAATTTAGGCAGTATCGCCGACACGATCAAGAACGACGAGTTAGCCGATCAAGATGATCAACTCGAAATTGTTTAGACACGACTATTGATTTGGCACGATAGAATCATGGTATGGTCGAATCAACTAGGCACGATTTAGAACGAAGATTAAGTATCTTAGACGCGACTCGAGTCGCGACTAATATAACAAATTGTTGTTTTAGTTATGATAAGGTAGGGTCAAATCTGAGTATAGTACGACCAACATAATCTAGGCTTGATAAGGTCGGAGTTAGAGTCACACAAGCACGATCAAAATTTAATGGACAAGATTAATTAAGTCATGAATCAGGGCTCGGTCGTGATTAGAAATTTGAAAAACGATTTAAGTCACCTTGGCACGATCAAGGATAAGTTACCCAAAATAAAATCTAGGTATGATTCAGGAATGAACTCATAGCACGAGCAGTTAGAGAATTGAAATCTAGACATTAACAGAGAATTTGTTCAGACACGATCAAAATCAAATTCGGACACCACTAAGTTCACATATAGTCGTGATCGAAGATCAAGATTTTAGGCACAATAAAAAATTTATTTTCGATATGATCACTCGATTCATGACAAGTTCATAGTCAATCGGTAGTCGTGATCAAGGACAAAAATTTTTAAGCACGATTTAGAGCAAAAATCGGTACGATAGTCATGATTTTAAGAATCACGACCATGGATTTCATAGTCGTCTAGTCATGCCAGGTCATTCAGGCACGAACAATCATGAGAATTTCAGATGATATTAGGAAATCAAATCATGGTCAGAAAACATTTTAGGCACGAGTGCAAAAATCCAACAAGATAAAAATCGAAATTGGAACATAACTTGGTCGTTTCAAGAATAATCAGAGTTTAGGCACAAGTGATATTGGTATCGAAGTTCGATTACGATCAAAATTAATATTGACACGATGAAGAATAAGGCTAATCAATATTTGAATTTAGGTTCGAAAAGTTGAAATCGAGATTTTGAGCACGAGCAACATATATGAGATCCAAGTCACGATGGAATTCAATAAATTGAGCACGGTCAAGGGTCAAGACTACTGGTACGATAAAGGATACTATTCAAGGAAAATCAAAATCAAAAGTTTAAGGAACGAATGTTAATAGCATTGCAATCCAACCACAATAATATTAGAAATTTTAGTCGCGACACGATCTAAGTTGATCAATTTGAAAACCAAGATTGGGCAATATGGAGGACAATGTCATCGAAGTCTGAGCACGAGCATACAAGAATGGGGATTCTGGTCACAATCAAATTTTAATTCAATTGAGTACAACCCAAGATATCAATATGATAAGAAAGATGATCAAAGTCGATTTGGTCGTGATTAAGGGAGCTAGGATTCAATGATATTGTAACATTTTAGGGAACAAGGAAAAAATTTCATAAGAAGTCAAGTTAATTATCTCTCTCTAATACCATCCAGTTTATCATTTGCCAAATCATATTTTTATCTCACAAGTCCCAATATGAAAATCAACCACTTTATGACTATCATCGAAATTTTATAATCCTCAGTCATCTAACCTTCACCAAGATCACCATAGACAAAAATTCCAAACTTTTAAAACATTTCCCATGAAACATACCCCAACTTATTTAGGAATCATCACGTATTCATTTAATCAAATTTTCAATTTCTTTCACCTCGTTCTAAATTAGATCCGAAACCTCTAACTCCAGTTTATGAAATCCTTGGACTTGTTTAAATCAAGTCTCGTATTTACTCAACTCCAATACCACCATGTCATACAAAATTTATTTTTTATTTATAAATCAACCTTCGTATTTCTCCAACGTTCACCTTCAGTATTATCCTTTTTGAATTCGGTAATTTTCCAATCATCAAAATAATTCCTATAACTTAAAATCCTTGTGTTCTCTCTGTCTCTAGTCACCCTCTTGCAATATCTAGTTCAATTTTGCAAGATCATCGAATACAATTAAATTCTATTTTTTATTTCTAAATTTCTACATAGCCTCAGAGTAAAAGTTTCTCCAGAATCATAACCAAGATTTTCTAAGTTCTCAAAACTAGGTTGACCTTGAATATCTTTAATAGTTTTGAAATACATCCCTGAATTATTCATAACCAACTTTTTGTGATTGTTTCTAAATTGATAACATTTATCCCTCAATTTCATTTTAAATCTTTCCACATCTTCATTTCAAATTTTTTTTCCTGTTTGACATCCAACATTTTGATTTCTACAAAATCATCATATGAACCAATTACGTCATTTTGACCTAGATGATTCACGTCACTTCTCCAACATTTCTCAGATAAAAACGATATAAAGATTTAGGGGTTCAAATACAGCTGACAGAATGTGATACGAGACGGAATTGACATTGTCAGGACAGTTATACAAGACAAGAAATGATGGTAATAAAATATTGGCAGGAAAAGAATGATAATAGAATCTGTTCTGCTTATCTGTTTTAAAAGAGGAACGTGTCACGACCCGCACCCTAGAGTTAGGGCGCGAGACGTGGGTACGTCCAGCCTACCCGCAGTGTCGGCGGTAGAACGCTGTCCTAGGTCACAACATTTAATAATATAATGCTAAGCAGTTATATACTCCCGAATGGGGGTGACATAGCAGAATGTAAACTCAATCACATCTAGGATAGAGTATAATGGAAGATAGATAAAACATGAAATCCACAAAAAGATACATCAGATAGAAGTCTAAGTGTCTAAGATACACAACCCAGAAATATCTCAAATCTCGATACAGTAATCCATAAAATAAATACAACTCAAGACAACTGAAAAATGAAATGAGAAACTCTAGCTACCTACTCCGACCTCTACTGTATCTCCTTTAGGCTACAAGTAACCTCCAAGCTATCTGTAAAATTTTCAACAGGTCCAGTCAGGATGAAAACGAGCACATATCTCTAAAACAGTTCATAGCAGTTAGGAGTATCAATCATGCAATAGAGTAAAATACAAGAAGTGCTGAATAGGAAGTACGAGTAAACAGGAGATATTTTAACTGAAAGTAAATACATGATAGTAGAGACTGTAAGTGGCTACGTGATTTAGAGCATAATGGTTATGTAAACGGCTTGGGGGCACATGAATACAAATAAGGAGGTACATGAATACAGCTACTGGGGATAGTGTTCACATAACCAATTCTACTCACCCTGCCCCAATCAATACACAAGGATCCGTTCAAGTTATGTCATAAGCACATGAATACAGCTAAGATACGTGAACTCGTGTAATGAGTAGTACATGAGGCACATGATAAGCACATGAAAGCACATGAAAGCACATGAAGCACATGAGAACATGTAAAAAACATGAACTAGTACGAGTACAAGGAGTACCTGATGCACATGATAAAGTACATGAACATGAAATACCCGATGCATCCGTAGAGGGATAACATCTCAGGAAAGGATCCATATAGTACTAATCCGTGAAGATACGTGTCAGCATCAAGTAGAGTAATCTAGAGCAAAAAATATCCAGGTAAGTATGAAAAGATCAGAGAATTACTCGCCTCAATTGGTTGGAGTCGACGTGCGCGACACGAACGTGTCGACACGAGGTAGGTACACTGCTATGCTATGCTCTACAGAGGGTCCCAGACGACGACACGGGCAGTCCCAATGAGTCCAGAGTAGTCCAAATAGCCTAGTTTGGTATATAAAAGTCTAAAATCAGGGTTTGGTACACTAATCAAATTAAGAATAGAAAATGACTATCCTAATCACGATTTATAATAAAATAAATATAAATATTTGGAAATCCTTATAATGTTAAAAACTATATCTGCATTAATCAACATATTTATCTAATATTTTAAAACTCAGAAAATCATTCTGTACCAATATTCCTATTTTATCAAATATGAATTTAGACCAAAACTCAATAAACCAATACTAATTTAGAATATAATTAATATTTTTATATATTTACTAAGTAAGTGATTATGTAATATAATAATACCAATAAAAATAATGATAATATAATAATAATAATACCATCATTATATACTATGTATACTAACAACATTTATTTTACTAATATATATTATATATAACCAATACATATTATAATCCAATTATATATAAAACTAATATATTATAAACTAATATTATTAATAACTAATATAATTAATTAACTAATATAATAACTAATATCATTTAAATTAATAACTAATACAATAATAAACTAATATTAAAACTAAACTAATATTAATAATAAACCATATTAATACATAAACGAAAGGGGGGAGGGGGGCTCTGTCCCCTCCTAAACAACAGAACTGTCACTCTCCGTTCCCAGAATGCGTATTTTTATACATGTACTACTCAAATGTATTTATTTAATATTTATCATGTATTATCCTGTATTTAAATTCCTTTAAATTCATGTTAATTAATTATCTGCATTTTACTTTCTGCTTTTATTTCTCTGCTTTAGCTACACTTTGGGTTCGGCTTGGTTTTGGTATAGTTAGTTGGTTCATCATGAACCAAACCTAACACCCCCCACCTACCACTACCTTTTCATTTAAAGCCAACCCCCCCTTTCTCTCTCTTCATTATTTTTCCTTCACCATCACTCTCTTCTTCTTTTTCCTCATCACTCCCTCCACCTACCAAACCGTAGGCAAGTACAACTTGCTTCCCATGAGAACCCATGTTTTTATAGTTTATTTATCTTCCTCTCATGATCCTAAGAGAGTTTAGAACTTGGCATTTTTCGTTTCGAAGCCTTAATTTTTGTAGATCTAAAAATGAGTTATTTTCGGATTTTGGTGGTTTTGATCTATCAAACTTCTTTGTTTGCAAGTTTTGATGGTCCCATGTTGTAGAGAATTTTATTCTACCCAAATTTGACCTTTGGAAAGTTGGATTTGGACTTGTTTTGACCAAGTTATGGACTTTGAAGCCTGGGTGCAACCATGGAGTTCTTGCTATTTTGGAGAAGACAGTGAGCAGTGTGCGCTAGCTTTTTAGCTTGCGCCACAGAGTTGCGCACGCTCTTTAGCGTGGCGCAGTTGTAGTAAGGAGTCGTACCTGACTTGAGCGTAGCCTGACTTGGGCATAGACCAACCTTGGCGTAATCTAACCTTGGTGTTTCTATTTGCTCTATAATTGACTTTCATGCCTTGGTACGAATTAACATTGATGGGTAATTTTACTAATAATTGATCATGTGTTCCTAGTTGGAACTGAGAGACTGGTTAGTCGTCTTATTGAATTGAATGAATGAGACACGTTCATATTAACTATGAACTATTGTAATCGACTGGCTAATCCGAACCTCGGCATACAGACACATGCATGCTTCAATCTAATTAATTATTTATTTATTTTTTCTACAAAAGCAGCATGTGTACTTTATGGTCAAGGCATGATTATTTCGTGGTTAGATTTGATTGTTGATTACGCTATGTAAGACCTACAACCTAGCCGCACGGGTATCGTTGTAGAGTTGCGCATATCGTACCCCGTACGAACGTACTCATTTGAATAACCATGATCCACGGCATGGGGTTTCACTCAACATAGAGATTATTAGTTAAATAAATAATAATTGCATGGAGAGAATGGATTCCCGAGTTCTTACATGGCAGCCCTCTTGGGACTATTAAGTGCCCGATAGGTCGGCTGGTCCCCACAGATACTACAAACCTGCCACACGGACA
Organism: Iris pallida; assembly: GCA_029216955.1. Taxonomy (NCBI): domain Eukaryota; kingdom Viridiplantae; phylum Streptophyta; class Magnoliopsida; order Asparagales; family Iridaceae; genus Iris; species Iris pallida. Next base: position 16,814,308 of record JANAVB010033219.1, on the reverse strand, counting down.
CGGAGCGGTATCTGGTTATATTATTTATTGTATATCATATTGATGACGGGCGTCCTGCTGGGACTCGTCTAATTCATGATTGGCGCAATTAATTGACTGGGTAAACTAGCCTTGCTTGCACATAGTGAGAACTGAGGAATCTTTATTGCATAATTCCAGGTAACTTGGAACACACAGTAGCAAGCCGTAGTAGTTGAATGGCCGTTTAAATTGATTTGTTTGTGTACTGTACCTACTCTGTTGTCTAACTGAGATGATCAGAATGTCAGGACATGACGGGCCAACTTCGTCCTTGTTTGGTTGGAAGGTGGTTCGAAGTGTCGTGATGTTATGAGAATCCTAGTGGCAAGCAGAGATCTATTTATCATATTTCTCATTACTGGTTTTTAGTTCTCATGTCGTGCTTCCTTGTGGTACTTGCTATTAGAGGTCTAACCTCTCTGGTTTTGCATGGCCAGATTTAGAGCCGGTTCCCGAGGACTCAGCTTACTTCTACCTCCAAGATGGTCAACACTAGAGGGATGATCGCAGGAGGACTCAAGTGGGTTTCTTACTTCCCCGCTCGTTTTGTTATCTACTTTATACCTTGCCGTTTGGCACCGACATGTTAGTCGGATCGTCTTGTACTTACTTTTACATAATTGTAACTAAGTCAGGCTGCAGCTGATAACAATTGTGTATGCCTTGCTACATCATCTGGCTATGTTTTGTAAAGCCAGATATAAAGAACATTTTGACTAAGCGTTTGGGACGCCTTACTGCTTTATCTTATATGTTCTCTATTTTTGTTTCTTGTTTGAATGATTGAGACAATAGATGTGAAGTGACCATAGTGAGACTTTCATGTAGTATGCACCCCCCTCGTCTTGTAGACAGCATTGATCGTATTATACGGTATTCATCTACCCGTAATACGTAGCTGGCTGAGTCATTCCTCCGCTCTCCAGTATTCTGGTTCTGGGGCGTGACAAGAACCAACCAAAAGAAGGGGAGAGGGCTCACGAAGTGGGGTTTTCCCGGGGGCTCGCCTGGCTCCGGCGGAGGGGGAAAATCCTCAGGGGGGTCTCGCCAAGGGGCGCGCGAGGGGACGCGGCCAGGATGCGGAGGCCGCGCTCAAGGAGGGGATCTGGAGGTCGGGCTCCGGCGGGCCAGGTCCGGCCATGGCGGCGGACGGTTCGCACGGCGGCGCGAGCTCGGCCAGGGCGGCGCGGTCAGGTCCACTCCCTCTCTCTCTCTCTCTCTCTCTCTGCGATGATGGTGGTGTCTATCGGTGGTGACGGTGGTGGTGTGGTCAACGGTGGGTGAACGGCGGCGGCGGTGGTGGGTTACAGTGGTGGCGGTGTGATGGGTTACAGTGGTGGCGGTGGTGATGTTGGATCTGATGGTGGCGGTGGTGGCGAAGGTGACTACGGTGGTGGTGGCGGCTAACGGTGGTTGTGATGGCGGTGGCCGGTGTGGTCGGTTGGAACTGGGTGGCGGAGGTGGTTGTGAACGGTGACGGCGATGGTGTTCTGGTGGTGGTGGAAAGTTTAGGCCAGTGGGGGGCGGAGGTGAACGTGGTTTGATCCTCCGGCAATGGCCGGGGGATGGTCGGGTGGTTGGAATGGCGGTGGTGATGATCCTCGTGTGGTCGTGGATGTCGGCACAGGGGTGGCGGCTGTTAGCTAGAGAATAGGTTTAGAAATTTCTAGGTTTTTGGGATTGGGTGTAAAACATTGGGAATGGGTCTATTTATAGGGGATTAGAGAAAACCCTAACAATGTACATGTAATAAATTTAGGAATACTAGTGGAAAACTACACTCTAACATTAATGCTAACTGCTAACATAACACTATATGCCAATAATTAGTACAAATAAATATTATTATAAATAATAATTAATTGCCAGTTACTACTAATTAACATGGCTAATTACAATTTAGCCGGATTTTTCTAATTAATAAAATACTAAATATTCATTTAATTATTTAAATATATTTAGAAATTATTTATTTAGTAAATAATTATTTTGAAATTCCAAAATTCAATTTATTTTCCATATAAAAATAATTAAAACTCATTGATTCGAGAAATAACAGAAAAATCGCAATAGGACAAAATCGCTTAAAAATAGTAAGCCGAAGCCAACAAGACCGATAGCAATCACGGTCAATTGTTTTCCCAAAATTTTAGAAATTGCACGTTCTCGAGATTTAGAAAATTCGAAGTTTTAAAAAATACGAAATAAATAAAATACAAATTTTCGAAAATATCCAAGAATTCTATTTACGGAGGTTACAGTAGGGTCGCCGGGGGGGGGGGAGGGAGTCGCCGAGAGCTCGAGGAAACTTTAAAATTTATGAAATTTTCGAGTGAGGGGGGAAAAGGAAACAGTACTGTGCCTTAAGCAAAAAAGTTAGCGACGTCAACAGTCGACGTTGCTAAAAGTCGCAACATTTTAATATATGACGACAATTTTAATAATATGTCGCTGAACGTCGTTATTCCGCGACGTAATTTATCTACTGTCGCTGAACGTCGCTATTCAGCGACGTTTTGCGATGTCAATAGAAGGAGTCGCTATATTACATATTTAGCGACGGTTTTACGTCGCTAAACAACGTCGCTATAGCATATTTTAGTAGTTGGGTTAAATACGGAAAAGTTAAGTGAGGGAAAATAAATCATGCTTGGTTTGGAGGGTAGAAGTTTAGCAGGAGGTTATAGAGGATTAAGTTGGGGGGGGGGGGGGGGGGGGGGGGGGGGGGGGTGGGGGGGGGGGGGGGGGGGGGGGGGGGGGTGGTGGGGGGGGGGGGGGGGGGAGTGGTTGTTTAACCTCTTTTGTCTATTTTTAATCCCCCAAATCAGAGGTTAACGAGGGATCGAGGGAGTTTTGTTTTAAAAGTCGTAATACCTCTTATTTTCATATAAAATATCATGATTTTTTTTTTTTCCATTTTTCATGCTTTCAACATATTGTTCCGTATCTTCCTCATTTGTAAAGATATTTTGATAAGTTTTAATTAAAATTTCAATCAATTTACTTTATGACATACATAATAAGGGTATTTTGGTAACTATGATATTTTTATTAATCCTCCTCTCACTCAAACCTTCAATCCAAGCAAGAGTTATTAAACACACCCCACTTAACTCTTCCTCCAATCCAAATAAGGTTATATTATTGACTCTACTCCTCCTCACTTAACTCTCCTTCACTGAACCCCACTTAACACCAATTAATTTTTTTCCCCCTCAATCCAAGCAGTCCCCAAGCAGTCCCTAAGAGTTTTAATGTAACAGAGTATCTATAGTTCTATTAAGAAGCCAAAATATACTGCTAGATGATTAGTAAGAAAGATATTTTTGTTGATTAATCACCGTTAGTGAACAGAACAGTGGAGAAACTACTAATTAGCTGCAGTTTTTACAGTAGCAGTGTCCATATTGGGAAGGGGGCAGGTGGATGTTTTGTTATCCAAAGGACATCCTTATCCTCAAAGGTGAATGTACATGTCGTCTAACTTAAACTATATTAACGCAATTAAATTCGAACCGAGAGGAACTAGATTAGACTGGAGTAGAGTTAATATAGATGACTCATATGATATATTTGAATTTAGATTTCTATAATGTTCAATATTAGAATTTAAATTTTAGGTTTTCAAATTAATAACAGATTTGGTTGTCATTAATATGAATTCAAATATTAAAGTTTATTATGGTAACCAAAACCCTAATATCTATAAAATTATATTGTTAACTAACCCATATTTTTTTTTTGTTATGTTTTGTTTTGACAACAAGGAACAAAGCTTCTGCATGGGGCAAGGAATAAGTCTTCCCCTTATGCTACATGTGGAGGTCGCAGCGCTTTTCCTCAATTGGAATCATCCTCAACAACCCCTAAACCACCACACCACCACGTTTGGAAATAGGAAAAAAAAAATAAATGCCTCTCACCGAGGAATCATTTCTGGATCGGGAAAAGAAGAATCCATCCATCCATCTTCTGGCATCACTTGTAAGCACAACCCCAACCCCAATTAGTAATAGTCACCAACTAAACTAAAACAATTCGATTAATTAATCAAAGATGATGATTTTTGGAAGAACTGCAACAAAATTAGTGTATATGTATACATATATGTATGTGAATACTCTAAGCAACGTATCACGAATTTATTATTTTTGGCAACACTTCAATCTATATGGTGTATAAGCTTCATATTCGAAGACCCGTATAAGTCTTTTCGAATGAATCTATTTAGAATACTAATAATTAGAAAACAGTGGAGCAATATGAAAACTTAAGAGACTCTATTAACTTGAAAAATGTTTACAAGTTTTAGTGGTGAAGAACAAATGATAGAGCTTACATTAACCTCCTGAAAATAACATATTTCAGGAATTATTTTCAATAATATTCTAGAACCTATATATTTATAAAGAAGTTCCTATAATATTTAGAAAGATCATGAATGAGTCTTCAAATTAAAGATTACCATCTTCTGGGAGGTTTTGAAAACTTTGAATAGAATCTCTATTCATAAGGATTTACGTAGATTCGTCTTGGTGGAACGAAAATTTTTGTACGTGGCAAACAACTTAAATATTTCAGTTTGACTTATAAGTCTCTGTCAAATATCTGTCTGTCCAGCGCAGTTGATGACATGTGGGGGCAGGTGGTGGGTTGGTTCCCATGACTCTCATCAGCTTGTAGCTCTATCTATGGTTTTGTTTTCTTCACGCGACACATGCCACAATTACAGGATGTGTGTATGTATGTATGTATGGAAGCAGGTATGAAAATGTGAACTCGACGTCTCGACCTACAATAATTACAACTACTCAAAGAGCTGCAATAATTATATTATTATAACAACGTAATAATACAAGTAGGCAATTTGTAAATGCAGCCCAAAATATGTTAGAATATTTAGAAGATGACATGTGTTAGGCCACACTATTTTGAGATTTTGTTAGTAGAGAACACATGTTACAATATTAGAGAGGGCATCACACTCTTCTCACCCCCAAATCCTAAATAAACAACCACCTTCTACTTCTTCGTTGATTCTCTTTGTACCCTTTCTTGTTACCCTAAATCCTAAACTTCATTAATCTACAATAATTGAAACTATATTTTTTGTTTAGATTATAGGATTTTCATATATATATATATATATATATATATATATATATATATATATATATATATATATATATATAAGCAATGTCTTTTTAATAATTTTGTAGTAGATAGCCAACTTGTGACTATTTTTTGAAGCTTCAAACACTATTAATGGACTTTTGAACCTTCAAATTCGAAACAGTACTCCCGTTTGAGATGAGCATGACTGTCACAATTTTGACAGTTCTTATTATACACATGACTGTCAATATTTTGGCAGTCTTAACAATACACAAGTAGGAGTGGATTCAATCTAGGACGAGAAAGAGCACCCCCTCCCTCCCCTCCCCCCTCCCCCAGGATTTTCATTTTTTTTTTCTGTATATAGATCTATATATATATACTCTCTTTGCTATATATATTCAACTTTTTGTTTCCTATATATTATAGATAGTTATTAACTATATAAAATTTTCTCAAGTGCTCATTGATACAAAACTTACCAGCCAAATTATTATTTATTTTTATTATATACTTTTTAGATGTTCATCTTCAATTTAATGCAAAATATTTTCTCTCCACTTGAAAATAGTTTCTTGGTTCACCACCGTGCACAGGACTGCCAAGATTTCGACAGTCCTCAGTGTTGAATATGACTACCAAAATTTTAGCATTACAAATAGACTTTTTTGTTTTCAGGACTGACATATTTTTGATGTCCTATACATTGCTAGAATGTCAAAATTTTGGCAATCATAAATTATCCTATCAAGTTTGGGTTTTGGGTTAGGGATAGGTTGGGATGTCAACGGATGCTTATTGGTACGGATAGGACAATATTTGTATCCGATTTTTTATTTTTGTAATATCCGAATCCGATCCGATATCCGAACGAATGTCTCTTTTGACACTTGGAATTCGTACGAGTCTACTTTAGTGGATATCGGATAATATCCGATCAACTAAAAAAAATTGAAGTTTTATTCGAATATCCGAAATTAAAATATTAAATTTAGTTATTATCCAAATATCCGAAAACCAAATTCAATTGCTCTATTTCAAACCATTTCTTCTTCTGTTGAAAATTCCAAGAATGCTCAATTGCTCTACATATTTCTCTATTTGAACCCTTTCATCTTCTGTTAAAAATTTCAAGAATACTCAATTTGAGCCGGCCATATATATATATATATATAATATATATATATATATATGAGCCCTTTCATCTCTTGTTGTAAATTATAGTTGATATATATTACTATTATATGCATTATATTAAAATTAGAGGGAAAAAGTAATAAATGGATTGAATTATATGTAAAGTTAGTTGAGAACAAAATTATTTAATTTTCTCTAGTAATTAATATATTACATATACATATACTATAATATATATAAAATTTCGGATATCCGAATCCGATATCCGAACCCGGTATCCAAAATTTGCAATTTAAAGTCGCATCGAATATTAACGATTCGAATACCTTAATATCCGAATTCGTATCCGGATAAAGAAAATATCCGAAAATATTTGGATATCCGAATCCGATATCCGAAATTTCGAATAATATCTGAAAATTCGGATACGGAACCGAATCATATTCGAATTTTCGACTATCCATTGACAGGTCTAGGAATAGGGACATGGATAGGGTTAGAGTTGCATTTTATGTTTTTCATTTCTACAAATTGAATGCTCATTTCTTCTTTGTTGTAGTTGCCATGGTAAAGAAGGAAAAAGTCCCTTAAGGCCTCGTTTGGTTGGCGGAATTTTCCGGTTGGGAAAGGAAAGTGATTACTTTCCTATGTTTGGGCGCTCAAGGAATTGAGGAGGAAAGGAAAGTGATTCCCAATGGAAGGAAAATTAGGGAGAAAGTGATTCCATCCATCCAAGGAAGGAATCACTTTCCCACATTGAAGTATTCACTTTCCTTTCCAAATTCCTTGACATTGTCAAACATCGGAAAAGAAAATCAATAGAAAGTAAAGTTTCCCAAAGGAAAGGAAATGACAAGGAATTGATTTCCTTTCCCTTCCATTCCGCGAACCAACGAGGCCTAAAGGGTGAGTCAGAAAGAAGAGGAAGCTGTCGAGGATGTCGGAGCAGAGAGCGCGACAATTGAGCGTACAAGGGAAGTATCCTTAACTATAAGAGAGCTGACGACAGCCTCTCCCTCTTCAACTGCGTACCAATATCGATATGCGTTCAAAGAAGGCAGCTCCTCCATCTCCCTCTTCAACTTCTTCTGATGAAGATAAGAAGTGCCCATGTAGAAGGGCAGATGATGAGGCTGGACCTTTTATCGAAACTTGTCCAAATGATTGCTTTGTCCCGAAATTACGTTTTGCATATCCATTTCCCCCCCTAAAATGACTCGTTTCCGAAATTACGTTTTGCATATCAGATTTGTTAGTTTTAATTTTATTTCACCTATCTATTTTTCAGTAGACATGACAGTTACTGAGAATCAATAACTATAGGAAGAAATGCCAGACCTGTAGCTTGGACGAGAGTTAAACTTTGATACAGCCGGTTGTATCAAAGTTTTGATACAGCCGGTGTATGACAGTGGGCCCTCCCTATATATATTTGGTTACACGGTTTACGAAGAAATAGGAGGGGGGCCACCTGTCATTCACCCCGGCTGTATCAAAACTTTGATACAGCGGCTGTATCAAAGTTTTCTCCGCTTGGACGAATACGTCAAGGACAAAATTGTAGCCATTGGTATGCACTTTCTAAAAAAGTACTCCTATCCGATGGTCGATGATGCACTAATATCTGTATTCGTGAAGAGGGCTTCCATATACCAATACCTTCCATCTCCGAAGTACAGGGCCGACCCGGACCTCAAGGAGTCCCGAGGCGAACTTCTGAAATGGGCCCTATACATAATAAATATAATAATTCAGTAAGTAAAATAGAAAAATGATAACAAAAATATTATTGCCATTCAGATTTGAACAAAGGACCTATAGTATGTAGGGTTAACATGATAACCACTAATGTACAATTTTTTCGAATTAAATGTAGTCCATAGTACATCCTTATTCTATTCAGGATATATGTCTATATTGGTGTCCCTATAATATTTGGGCCCTGGACCATTGTCCAGTCTGCCATGGGCTAGGGCCGTCTTGCCCAAGTGGAGAGATGACAATTACCTTAGAGGATGTGCATCATATATTCAGATGATCATATATTCAGACAAAAAGTAGATGATAGAATATGATCAGAGTCCACTCTACAATATAACCAACTTAGGCTTGTGCCTAGTGCCCCGTAATTTAAGGGCCCCCCATATTTTTTTATGTTATATATATGGAGCAAAAGGAAATAAATATCTCCTTAATTATTTAATTGACATAGGGTCCCATGATTTAAGGAAAACAGCAAAGATCTTTTTTCCTTAATTATTTAATTGATCTAGGGTCATGATTTAAGAGGAAGAACAATCTTCTTTCCTTAATTTGTCTAGGGTTCCAAATGTCTTGAGACGGCTCTGATTGTGATGCACATTAATGATAACCCACGAGAATGCCACAATTAGTGTATGACATAGATCTCCCATTCCTTGGGAGTTGTCGCGGCTCAGTTGATGTCCCTTCTTGAATTTAAAGTTGTAGGGTATTCCATAAAAAAAATTGGTCAATGAGATGAAGGATAAGGAGCAGGATAATGTCGATGATCTGGACTCATGGAAGGATCAGGAGGTTCATGGATATGTGGTTCATCTTGGGGTGTGTCGGCATTCCAGACATCTCACTCTTTTCTTAACCACACATCTCATTAGTTTGGCCTCTGGTTTTGAGTGCTGAAAATAAAATCAGAATTGGAATCCTATATATTTGGTCTAAAAAGTTTTGATAGGAGATTAAATGATCATGGGCGCTCTGTATATTTAGACTTTCACTAAGATAGACATTATTTTGGAGCTTGTGATTTCAGCTATAAGGATTATATATGGGTTATTAAGAATGTGGCCTAATTAAGAAAATGGGCTTAGTCATAGTTAATCTGAATTTGGGCTTATTCCTAGAAGATAAGAATATTTGGGCCTTTAAGATTTAATAGAAATTCCATGAGATATCTAAGAGCCTTGTAATCATGGAATCTTGTATTTATATAGGTTGGACTAGGAGCAACTTTTGCAATTGGACCTGAGGCAAGTCCTTACGTGATTTTTTTCAATACATTATAATTCCTGCATTTATTTCATGTTTAGCCGTGTCTCATATTGCAATACGATTCTGACACGATACTGTAACTGACTCTGAATAATGAATTTGTGACCTTGTATCGTGATATCAAATCTAACTATTGCTTGAAATGATGTGGGAAACCCATTTGTTATCTGAATAATGGTTTGACATACACTGCATGTATATTCGAACCGGACCAATATGAGTAAAAGTCCAACGCCCCCATATTGAAAATGCTATTTCAACACACGTTGATTGCTAGTCGTGTATTCTTGTTCATAGTTTGTTCTCATGATTTTTCGTGTTGCAGGTTGCATCTCATTAGAACATTATGTGTCCCATTTTTTGGTTTCAATTTTTGCATTTATTTTTACTGCTTTATTTTGTATTGTGCGACATTTTGTATGGATGTACTTTGCTTCTGTTCTGACTGGATATTTGACATATTAGGTGAGGACATGGATCATACTTCAGATTAGATGATAGTATTTGGAATACTTAGAAATTCAGATAGACACTTTTGATGTATCAATGTATTTAATATAAGAGATACGTATATCGATGATGCATGTATATGGTGATTTTACCATATTTGTCTATGGAGTTATGACTTGTATGATGTACTAAGACATGATAGTGGACTGTGGTGATCATGTGTGTGCTGGATTTTGGTTTGCTTGCTTTATTTCTTTGTGATTGAGCAAAATTGAAAAATGTGAATATTTGGTGATTATTGAGGTCTAGCAGTCAATACTACGTCGTAGGGTAGATGCGCTCACAACTCGTGTCTGATTAACCGAGCACGGGGCGTGATAATATTTACTGATTTTTTTTATCGTCTTTAAATTGTTTGTAGTTTATAAATAGTTTGTAAAATTCAGAAATCAATCATTGAAGAATGAAATGAGATAAATCTATTTTTGAGTTTGTATAGTGTGAATCCAAATTTTCAGAGTGATATATCTCATATGGATCTAGAGTGGATCTATCTTATCTGGATCTAGGGTGGATATGTCTTATCTTCTTCTTTGCCTCTCAACATTATGGCCTATTTGGGTCTCGAGAACAAAACCACCATCGAGATCCGACGTTACCCACACGTCATTCCAAATTCAGATGTTTCAATTAATAATGTCGATTGTTATTTTCGCATTTTTGTCAAAATTATGTATGATAAATTAATAGTAGTCAATAAAAAATCTTAAAAGATTCCATGTCCAATGTTGTTTTTTAATCCCTAAATTCCTATTTTTGTGCTAATCTTATTTTCCTGTTGGTTCTTGTCCCACTTGGTATCAGAGTACTGGTTTAGAAATATTTTATATGCACGTAAGACAGAATAAAATGTCTATGAAAAATTTCAAAATAAACTAGTGCTATAATTGATGTTGAATATGACAAGATAGATAATTTGATCACTGATATGTATGCCGATATGAAACTTTTTTCCAATGAATTTATCAACCATACTAAGATAAAACTATTGCTACGTTGATCATAGATCGTTAGAAATTTATCAGTAGGGAATACTGTTCCTGTCGTAGTTGAGTCACTAGTTAGATCCATGTCCCATAGTAGGTGTAGATTTAAATCATCAATAAACTTTGACCTTTATATATTATCATTAGGGAAAATAAATAAGTCACTAGATGAACTCAGTAAATTTAAAGAACCTATTAAATCTTACAATAAAATCAACCTTTTACATTAATCATTTACGTGAACAATTTCTAATATTTGTTTATTACAGAATAATTAAAATAAATTACAGAAAATAATAATTGATTGAAGGGATGATCATTTTGTTTTTTGGACGCACTGGAACAACCACCATTTATTAAGGTGTTTGACGTCAGTGTCAACCCGGGGAATAGGTTGCCCTGGCCGGAGTTGCCTTGAGAAATGGAAGTTGAACCATCAAAATGTTTCCAGGAGAGAAGAAAATAAAAGTTGGTTCTAGGCTGGGCAGCCTAAGGAAAAAAAAATGGCTTGGGGGTTGTCCTATGTAGGGGGTTCCCCAAGCCCGAAGTATTGTCGGACTTATCCCTGGGTCGGCCTTGGATGTTACGTCCCTAGTAGACATTCTGCTTGTTTCATCTCCACATTTGCTAGCACTGACGTGGGACGTGGGATTCCATCGTATTTCTAGTAGTCTTTGTATTGACTAGACTACTGAAGTAGGGACTTCCGTCATCGCAGATTTGGATGGCATCACCATGAGCATAATTATCGGTTTGTACGCTTACATGATTCACCAGGAGGTGGATTTTTCGAAGCAATGGAGAAGCAATTTGAATTTTCAATTATCTTTTTAGATTTTTTTTAGTTTTTTAGGATTAATCTAAATAAGGAGAATTTTTTTTTTCTTTCAGTTAGTTAGGACTTTGATCTATCTTTATAATTATTTAGAGATTTTTTTGTCTTTTTAGTTTTTTGTAGTCTAAAAAATAGTTTGTAAATTAAAAAATTATTCATTTTAGAATTAAAAAATAAGTTGAGAAAAATCTACTTTTAATTTTGAGTTTATATGTAACGATACCAAAATCCGAGTTCTTTTATATGTAACGATACCAAATCCGAGTTCTTTTCGCTTCTGACGTCGTTGCCAAGTTGGCCTCGATAACAAAAGGCAACATCAAGATCCGAAGCCACGCATATGCCATTCAAAAAATTTAGATATTTCTTTTAAGGCTGAATTGTAACTTGATACCTTTAACTATTCCCATTTTCAACTTGATATCATAAACTTTTTTACTCGACAAATTGTTACCATCAACTATTGAATATTTTCAACTTAAAGTACCCCCGAAAAGGACGAAACTACCTCTTCTCCATCCAACACCACACCCCCCCCGTCACGGCTGCAACCCCCCCCCCCCCCCCCCCCCCCCCCCCCCCCTCTTCGACTGCCCCTCTCCCTCCCCCTCCCCTCTATTTGCTCACGAGTGTAGTAGTGATGGTAGCAGCAAGGGGGGTTTGGGGGGTGGGGAGAGGGGGATGGACGAGGATAATTTCGTCTTCTTTTATTTTAAGATATCAAGTTGATGCATATCAAAGTTTAGGTATTAGGTTAAAAAAATTAAAATAGTTGAGAGTATCAAGTTGAAATTAACATTTTTTTAATGACCACTCGATGTTATTTTTGTATTTCTATTAAAATTATTTATCATAAATTGATAGTAGTTACATTGTTCACCAATCTTTAAAACCTCCTGTGGCCAATTTTTTCTATATTTCTAATTTTATACTAATCCTATTTTCTTCTGGATCTCCGTTCAGTCATGATGTAACTAGTTCATCAGATTTCTGCAGTTAGTCACACAAAATGTGTTAAATATTTATGAATAATGTGTACTAATATCTTAAAAATTGTGAACTTTCTACTTGTATAATATCATGAAAGTTAAATACTGATCCTTGAGGCAAATACTCAACAACAGAAAAATGGGAAACAAATTGCTAAAGACATTAATTCCGTTCAGCAGGATGTACTACAACTAGCAGAAATTGAATGGAAAATATATATATATATAAACTCGGATATAACTTTGTAACTCGAACTTCACAATCTAGGCCTGTTCTGTCACAAAATTGGTTCTTATTTAGAATAAATCTGCACAAAAGACATTTATTTTCTGCACAAATTGAACTACTATTAGAGAACGCTTTCATGTAGAACCCGAGCAAGAATACCATATATAAAAGCCATATGCATGCCAGTTCTTAACCTTTTTTCTATGAAATCAATAAATAAATCAAGCATCTGAGATTTTTTTTCTTCTTCTTCTTCTTTATGTTTGATAAATCAATAAAACAAATCTCAGACTTCTAAAATCAATCTCTGAACCACTTCAGAACCGTGTTTACTATCCCCTGGGTGGTCCTTCTTGACATCCGTTTAGTCGCACGAGTATGTTGTTGTCTTCGTCTTCAATAGCATATGGACGCTCAATTTCTTCTTCTTCTGGAAAACAGGTGGACGTACGCATTTTGTAGGTAGCTTCTCAAGTTCAAGTTTGGTTCCGTCGCCCGCTCTAGTGTATCCTTCACCATTGCATCCTACAGCAATAAATTCGTCAATTTAAGTTCATCCGAGCAAATTTACATCTTTGAAGCTGATAAGCCCATCTGGAAACTGATTGCCGTTTATATAAGAAAATAACATGGGTTGGTGACAACCTGTAGCGGGAATTCACAAATGCCGGTTCAAATCGACCCTTGCAGTATATGTGGAACGATGGAACCATACAATGGACAGGACAAGGAGCAATGTGTAGAATTTTCTGCCTTTTTCGTACTCATCAAACCCATAAGTAGAAGTTGCGCTACGCATCAGTGCAGTTATCAGACGCCTTTGCACATCTGGCCAGTACGCCCGCCCCACTCTCGTATTCTTGATTGTAGACATTTATGATCTGGCACCTAGAAAGTGGGGGACTTCAAACAATAATCAAGGAATATTGTCGCTTTTCTAGGATAGTTGAAGAGACTTTCCAACAGAGAGGAAAAATAAGTA